>BROG01000135.1:1282500-1340652 GCA_030159075.1 Atrina japonica | reverse complement strand
TTGCTACTTTACACAATATATTGTATAAACTAGTGTCTTTATTAGAAACTAAATTTTATTGTGACAAATTGTTAAGTGTGTTGCGTAATTTGAAACCCTACAAAACAAAACCAAATAATTACACATTTCTGTGTATGGATATATGTCATGTACCTAATGATATTAGATACATGCACCATCATTCAAACAAAATTTGATTGCGACTAATTGTTGAGCTTGGCGTCAAACCGCATAAAACTATAACAATTATACACTGCTTTCTATGGATGTATAAATCATGTATCTACTGTGGATAGATATTGCCGACATGGCAGTCAATATTGGTGTACATCAAATACATTTTGTTTAGTTTTGTCCGGAAAATCTATTGTGCAACTACTTACATCAATTTTCAAGTAAAATTCGGGGACCAAATGATCATGGCATCACGATTTAAACAAATGATAGCTATCTCCTCTTGTCAGCGCAGGTTCGAGCCCGGGGGAACGTAAACTGATTATGTTTGCCGCTTGAAGAAGTGCGATAATCTCTTCCTGGTTACCTTGTAACCAGGGTTCCTCTTCCCACTAAAACTGGCCGCCACCATTCTGAAAAAGTGGTGAGTTTGATGTAATACCCCGTTAAACAAAACAATATGGATATATAAAGTCATGCATCTACTACATCTAGTGCCAACACTGTGGAAAATATTTTGTCTTACTATAGAATGCTGCCTTACATTTGGTGTTCGTCAAATACATTTTGTTTAGTTTTGTCCGGGACATCTATCGTGCAACTACTGACAGTCCTTATATATGTTTCACGGTCATATTCGAAGACTATTCATTTTGACTTGAAGGTGCATTTTATAAATATTATTAAAGTTTATTATTCTATCGGGAAATCAGTCAATTGTCTAAAACCAATCTTTACTGCATTATTATATGCAGATATATATCTAAATTATTAAGTTTATTATCAAACGTTGATGTAATTGGTTTAACTGATCTAGTATATAACCGCCAGAATTTACTGTACTTGTTATACCTGTTGGGGTGTAACTGTGTGGACTTCGTTTCCAAATTACTAAAAGTACCTGCTAGCTCACCAGATAGGCAATAACTGCGTATCATAGTATATAAATTGCATTCCTTATTTTCAGTAAATGACCTAAAGTGTTCACTATTAATAATTACAACAATTACTTTTTAATTTATTACTAAAATTCTAATTAGTCTCACCTGTGTTTTGAAACGACTGATTACACCCATGGGTATGAGCATATTTGCACTTAACAATATAAAAGAAAATAATGAATAGTTAATGTCATAATCTTCACTTTATTGTCTAATTGACGATAGAACATTCCTCAAATATAAACTTTCCATAATCAAATGTCACTATGTCGCAAATTAAATGAACCAATCGTATTTTATAGACTTGTATTGTGCATGCTAATTAAAAATAATCCCGATTCAATATTTGAAGTGTTGTTTTTTTATTTTTTATGATGATGAATTTGTGAAAAAGATCGAAAAAGTACATTTAAAACAGTTGAAGCTGATTATCTTTGACCTTTTTTAGAATGAAAAGCATCTAGCTCACCTAGCTTCAAAGTGCTGTTTAATTATCTATTTTGATGGTATAATATATGTGGAGATTTTTAAGATAGCTTATATATACAGGGCTCAGTTTGGCCCCATATTTAGGGATTTTGGTATTTAGCATAAAAGCCATTTTAACTTTGATATTATGTTTATAAAATATTTATAACCACCAGGTGGTTGCTAGTGGACCGTTTGAGAACAGAAGGGTATAAATCTACATAAACCGAAGGCCTGGTTTTACGGTACCAGTTGAAAATCTTATACTGTAGTAATATTTGGCGCTGATCACACCATTTAAGTTCTAAATTATCCAAAAGCTAAGAGTCATCTTTATACAATGGCTACTCTTAGACTGGCTCAGTTGGTAGCGCGCTCGACTCTGGATCGTGAGTTCGAGTCCCGCCGGCGACAGGTTGGTTTCCTGTCTTTCGGATGAGACAGTAAAAGCTGGAGGTCCCGTGTCACAGTAGGTGTTGGCACGTTAAAGAACCCTACTGCTCAATGACCGTAAGTGCCGAGCATAGGCCAAACTTTGAAGCCCTTCACCGGCATTTGGTGACGTCTCCATATGAGTGAAATATTCTCGATTGGGACGTTAAACAACAATAAACAAAACAATCCAAAAGCTATCTTTATACAATGGTTACTCTTAGACGAATTTGGCTATATAATTAGATTTATTTTTGGGCTATAAATTATACGACTTTGGTATTGTTTGTCTGCATTTTGTGATCAGTTTTTCTTCAATCAACAAAGAACAAAAGCCGACCTGGCTCAAGTCGGTAGCGCGCTCGACTCTTGATCGTGAATTCGAGTCCAGCCGGCGGCAGGTTGGTTTCCTGTCTGTCTGATGAGACAGTAAAAATCGAGATCCCATGTCACAGTAGGTGTCGGCACGTTAAAG
Organism: Atrina japonica; assembly: GCA_030159075.1. Taxonomy (NCBI): domain Eukaryota; kingdom Metazoa; phylum Mollusca; class Bivalvia; order Pterioida; family Pinnidae; genus Atrina; species Atrina japonica. The sequence continues at coordinate 1,338,162 of BROG01000135.1, read as the reverse complement.
AAACCTCATTTTAAGAAGTGCCGAGCATAGGCCAACATTTGAAGGCCTTCGCCGGCATTTGGTGATGTCTCCATATGAGTGAAATATTCTTGGGTGGGACGTTAAACCACAATAAACAAACAAGAAAAACATAATTTTAAAACCAATCCGATATTATCATGAATTTCGAATACTGAATGGTTTATATGTTATATTAAGAGTTTAAAAATAAATAAACAGTTAAACGTTTAAAGTAAGATATACATGTACTTGAAGCAATATCAAGACGATTACATCAGCAATAAAATTCTGCATTGAATAGTCTTCATTTATATTTTGCAAGCTCAGCACTCTGGAAATTTCGAACATTTGTCACTATTGATGACTAAAGTTCAGGAAGAGTCCCATCACTTGTCATATCGTCTATATTATATTTATCACACATCTTTTTTTATTAGTTTCAAGTATTACGTGTACTGCCTTTCCATTAATAGAAGGGTTTCAAACGGTCTGCATGATATTTTGTTTTCAAGATTAATTTGTTCTCGTTTTTTAACGTTACACTTTTTCCATCAATATCCTGGACCGGTATTACTTGTTTCTAGATTCCATTTTCTCTTTGTAGTGTTTTTTCCTAACATTATATAAAAGCACACCGACACGGAACGTTGAGTGATTTCGTTTATTTTCAACACGGTCTTTAAAATCTTTTCTCTGTTTCTCTTTTGTAAGAGTAGCATTTTCCTGGACCCATTTTATAGGTAGTTTCCTTTTCCTAATATGTTCTTCCAGGTCTTGTTCATTGTTTAAGGTAACATCCTACAAAAAGTAATAGTAAAGATTAGTATGTACCCAATACTTGTGGCTTAAATTACTATTACATTTTATTTCAATGATAAATTACAAATAATGAAACGTTTTTGAAAGTTTTTTTTAAAAAAGATTTCTTTGTAACACTTTTATAATTAAGGACTTTCCATTAAGACCTACTGCCACAGCATAACCACTACTGGTGTAGCAGCCAATACCCCCCATGTTGAAAGTTTCCCAGATAAAAAAAATAGCTAGCTAGCAAATTTTTTCCTCCTGAGAAACTTTCTATTGAAGAGGTAAAGAAATAGCTATTAGCTAAAGCTTTGTCTTCCCCATTTTTATTTTTATCGTCGTTTAAGAAGTTTTATGGTCGATACGGGAATCTTGTTCCTTTCAGGAATATAAGATAGTATTCCGGAACACGACCACAAACAGTGAATCCCTTTTGCCAATCATGCTTTTCACTGAACTTATGCCAGTAGAGGGCGCTTTTCCGGATACCTGGTCCTATCCCGTTTGTGATTCGCAATTATTTTTCATGTTGAGACCACAACTAATTTGTCGTGTTCTAATGGACTCCAGTTTCGATTAGCAATTGGTACTTCTTCATTTTTACTCATTAGGGGTGAACGAAGTGGCTTGCAAGACATATTAAACAATAACAGAAGAGATTTTAGTCATACTGGTCCTAAATATCCATAGACGAATGATAAATTTCAGCTATAATGTAGCATTATCTCAAGCAGAATATAACTATTGGCCCTAGGTTTTTCCCTGATAAACTTAGTCTATAAGCACTTGTGTGGCCAAGTGGTTAGAGCCACATGCATTGAACCATGAAGTATGAGCGCGGGTTTGAGACCCGCTGGCTGCCAGTAGTTTAAAATTGACTATAAAAATTGGAGAAATTACTTCGTATCTACAGACAAATTTCTGTTTGTTTCATACTTATATCATCCTTATATCATATCAACCCTTCGGCAGCTCACTTTGATCTATATAAAGAAGAAGAAATGGACTGTACACATTGTGGTGCACTGTGGTTTAGTACGCTAAAAGAGCTCCATCAATGTGATCGTCCCAATCTTTTTGGTGCTCGTTAACAACTTTTCTTACTGATCTGTAACAATAAATATTAATTAGTAGCATTTTAGTCTTACCTTCATTTGGATTTGACTGTCGACAGGGGATGCTTACTTCTCCATGGCACCTGATCCCACCTCTTGATTTCCAGAGTTCCATGTTCTTTATGTCCCAGATTTTGTCAATATCATAAAAAACATGATAGTACTTACGCTTTTAAGGTTTGACCTATCTTCTCCTCTCGACCGTTTGTCTGTGGATGTTATGCAGTAGTGACATTGTCTTTTATATTTCACTGTTTGCATAACTGGTCATTTACCTGTAGCAGAAAGGATTGAGAATAATTGGGGCTCCTTAGATGCTCCAGTAGCATACAAACAATATATGAATCGGTGCTTTCAGAGGATTAAAAATTATAATTGTTCAGTAAATAATGATCATCACTTATAGAGATGCACATGCAAAACTTTGGAGAAAACAAAAGGGGAGATAAATCATGAAAAAGGATGCATAAAACATTCAAAGATGCAGGTATACCATTACTGTAAAAGAATTTGATTACTAAAATTATATGAAACAAATAAGAGTTCCTCATAATAATACATGAGTACACAAGAACAGACAAACAAAAAGCAACATTAAGGTGGTAATATAATAATAATTTAGACAAGCAATTTCATCAAATTTAACTTATTGTATTCACTAATTTTCTTCCCTGATCTGTTATGATTGCATTCACAGCTCCGTGTCTTGAAAAAAATGAAGCACTGTGCTACACAGGATGCCTCCTTTGGTGGAACGGGAACCGCTTCTAGCCATTTCATGAATTAATCTGTAGCTGTGAAGATATATTTGTTTCCCTACTGAGTCTCTTCCAAAGGTCCACTTCTATAGGCTGAAAGGCTTAAGAAACCAGTAAAATAAAAATTAAATGAATAAAAAATATCAATATAATTTTAAGACGCACAGATCCCACATGAATTTTCTAGGAAAGGATTTGGACTTTGCTCCCATGGCCTGATGCATGTGTACTCTTAGGTGATTCATAACAACTTTTTTATTTAACTTGTATATAAAATATAAATTTTCTTGGGTTACAATATTTTAAATTGTACCATATGTTTTTTGAAGCCCCTGCTGATGACTGGGTTATGAACATATTTCAATTTCCGTTTTGCAAACTTTGTAGATATTGGCTTAACAGTCATGGATACAAAATCTGAAAGACATCTGATCATTGTATGTACAATTTTTATGTTTGTTTGTTTATTGTTGTTTAACGCCCCACTCCAGAATCTTCTGCTTATACGGGGACGTCACCAATTGCCGGAGAAGATTTGACCTATGCTCGGCACTTGCGACCTTTGAGCAGTGAGGGTTCTTTAACGTGCCGACACCTACTGTGACACGAGACCTCGGTTTTTACTGTCTCATGCGAAGGACAGGAAACCAATCAAGAGTCGACCGCGATACCGACTGAGCCAGGCCAACTTTACAATTTTTTTTAATTGTTGTAATCCCTTATAAGGCCTAACACATTTTCATACGTGAATGTTTGTCAGCTTGACAGGGAGATACGTCCAGTGGTTTTTAATCGCTCTGTTGGTTTTTGAGGAAAAGAATTTTTTTCTTTCCTCGCTCTGACAAAAGGTGTTGCTAATTCGAAGGCGATGGCATTGGTGTCAAACATTGCGTTTAGCATGTTTAGCTCGAACGTCAAGTTTTAAAAGGTTGTCAGCTTGCTGTTCAATTAATATTGGTTCTAGTGTTTTGCTATTTGCCATGTCTTCTCCTTGGGGGTCTAGCATTGATTTGTGATACTTTAAATTCGGAATATTTTTTTGACAGTAATTTTGCAAAAAATTGCTTGTTTAGCTCCAATGTTAAGCTTTTGTTACAGCCTTGCTTTTCAGTTGATATTAGTACTAACTTAATAATATTTGGTCTTCCCCCGTGGGGTTTCCGGGGTGATAAGAATAGGCTCCCGCTTCGAAAGAGGCGACTAAGTGGAATACCTGTTGGCCGTGGGTTTATACTCGTGTCGTGGGGAAATGTCCTGGTGGCTCGCGCTCCTTTGGAACAAAAGGCTGACCCCTGCTAGACGGGAAGTTGGATTCGGCCCGATCCAATCAATTGGTTGGTCATGCCAAGCCTTGGTCAGTTTTTTTTTTTCGCTAAACAAAACAATTAGACTGTATGGCTGAAAGCCATACGATGGTTGATAAAATCTCGTATTCTCTATGAAACACGTTATCCCTCTGTATTTAATGATTTAGTACTGAACTGGATAGGTTACATGACCAATATGTACTGGTCAGCAACAAAGCCTCAAATAATATAGTTTTTATTTGTAAGGCACATTATTAATTGTTTATTAGAAGTGGGTTTAATAGTGGAAATCCTACATTGCTCACTTTTGATCCTTCAAAATCACGTGTCCGTATTACACTCATTTGATATACCTACAACGGAGACCGATTTCGAGCTACCACATTTATACTGGATATGCTTATTCCAGAAGCGGTGTAAATCAGATGTGGATACTTAAAAATTCTAAACAGCTTTTAGAAAATTTGAAGGCACACAATTTTTCTCGAATTCACAGTATCAAAACTTATGATTTCTTCTTTACACTACTATTCCACATAATAAATTAAAAGAAAGACTTTTTGCATCATTGCTTTTTTAGGTGGTACCCGAAAATTTAAATATTAGTGATTGGCTATCAGGATACTTATTTCGTCAAACACCAGATTCTACACATAAGTATTGAAGTTGATATAAAAAACATGTGGAATTTCTAATAGACAATATATTTGTAACTCGGAGACGTGGTCTTTCAACAAACTGTCGGCATTCCTATGGGAACCAATTGTGCTCCTTTATTGGCCGACCTGTTCCTTTATTCTACGAAGCAGACTTCATTCAGAAACTGCTGAATCAAAAGAAGAAAAAGTTTCCGGTGGACATTTAGATATAGACGACGTTTTGTCAATTAATAATGACAATTTTCATACATATGTCGCGATATATCGAACTAGAAATTAAAGATACAACAGAACTCAAGTACACACGCTTCATACTTAGACATTTTTACTTAATATAAACACAGACGGGAAATTAGCAACTAAGCTATACGATGAACGATTTCGGCTTTCCCATCGTAAATTTTCCACATTTAAGTAGTAATATTCCTCAGTCACCTGTGGGGTTTATATTTCACAAATGATCCGATATGCCAGGGCGTGCACAACATATGAAGGGATAGGAGGTAAACTACTCGCTGACAAATTATGGACACAGGGAATCAACCGCACGTTCCGCAAATTTTACTATTAGTCTTGTTTGCGACTACTCTGTTTCACTAAGTGAAATGTTGAGTTGCCTTTTCGTTGGCGGTTGTTGATTCGTCTGTACCCGAGGATACACTCCTCACGTGTTTCATTGGACTTGACTGTGGACTGGTGTGACCGGTCGACAGGGGATGCATGGCAACCTGATCCCACCTCTTGGTTTCAGAGGTCCGTGTTTTTTTTTTTCGGAAATCTATGTCCTGGACATCCTATTGATTTATACTTTGGTATCTGAGATTTTTATATTTTTACACATACATATTTATCAACTACTACATATGTAAAGTTATGTAATTTTGGACGTATTATATTTTTGTCGCCGGGACTGCTGGAAAAAAATTATTTCAAAACTTAATAATAATATACCATTGAACAAATTTTGGAATATAATCAGTAAAATAAGAGGTCATGGGTCAACTAACACAACTACAACATCTAAAAACTAATAATACTGTCATTGGACAAACAACTGATAGCTTAAACGATTTCACAAAATTCATCATCAGACCATTGTTCAGACATATTTAGCAAACATAAAAGTAAAATTGAGAAACAAAAACTCAATTTTAATTCTTTGAATAAAGATTTTTATAATAAAGATGAATTAAGAACATCTCTTCATAAAGCACACGACACTGCTGAAGGTCCCGATAAAATACACTATCAATTTGTAAAACGTTTAACTACAGATTTTCAATGATGTATGGAAAACCGGGAATTTCCCTGATACATTGCGGGAAGCAACCTCATTCCTATTCCAAAACCTGGTAATGATCATAGTGACGCAAACAACTATCATCCCATAGCTCTTACTAGTTGTATTTGTAAGACTCTGGAGAGAATGATAAATGATCGATTAGTATGGAACCTCGAACATAATAAAATTATATCTACTGTACAATTTAGGAAAAAGAAAAGCACCACAGATCATTTCGACAGTTCGACTAGAAACGTTTATTAGAAATGCTTTCCTGCATAAACAACATGCCGTGTCGGTCTTTTTTTACCTTGAAAAGGCATACGACACGACATGGAAATACGGTATATTGAAAGACCTACACAAAGTAGGATTACGTGGTCGAATGCCAAATTTTATTTCAAAGTTTTTTGACAACCGAAATTTTAAAGTAAGACTTATTAACAAATTATCTGAAAGACACAATCAAGAAATGGGCGTTCCCCAAGGTAGCATATTGCCTGTTACACTTTTTAATTTAAAATTAAATAGGTTAAGTACAATTTTAAGCCAAGACATGCAGGGATCATTATATGTTGATTATTTTCACATGTCTTACAGAGAGCCAAACACATGCATACCATTGAAAGACAAATGCAGTTATCCCTGAGAAAGGTAGAACAATGGGCAGCAGAAAACGGTTTTAAATTTTCAAATTTTAAAACAGTATGCATTCATTTTTGCAATCAATTCATTCGGACCCTGAATTATATTTAAATGGTAATAAAATTTGTTGTACAAGAAACAAAATTTTTAGGACTTATTGAAAACTTACTTTCATCCCTCACTTGAAATCATTAAAAGTGAAATGTCTAAAAGCTTTAAATATTTTGAAAGTAGTGTCAAATACAATCTGGGGAGCAGACTAAACAGTTCTCCTACAATTATATCGTTCACTAATTCGATCAAAACTAGACTATGGATGCTTAGTGTATGGCTCAGCTCGTCGTTTCTACTTAAAAATACTTGATACTGTTCATCACCAAGGTTTTTCTCCGCGAAAAACTACGGTCACGTCTCGCACGTGGTGCATTTAGAACATCGCCAATAGATAGTTTATATGTAGAAGCTGGAGAGTTACCTCTAGAACAACGACGGATCAAACTAACATTTCAGTATATTACAAAATTAAAGTCAAATTCTAACAATTCGGCATACAATTGTGTCTTTTCAACACTGTATGAGCAAATGTACGAACATCGTTCCATGACTAATTCGGATTAAGGAACATATCGTAGACTGACTCGACCTGTACACTCTTTCAGACCTAAATATATACATAACGCCTCCCTGGGAACTAACAAAACCAACTGTTGACTTATCTCTGAACAAAAATAAAAAATATGAATCAAATACAATAGATTTAAAACAACATTATTTGGAATTGAAAGAAGATTATGACAGCAACAACTTTCTACCTATTTTCACTGATGGATCAAAGTCCTCAACCAACGTTTCAGCTATTATTAACTTTGAAATTCTCAAAACAAACATGCCGCGTGATGCATCTATTTTCACCATTGAGGTCACAGCGATTTTAATGGCATTGAATTATATACAGACAAAATCTAAAAGAAAATTTATTTTCTCAGATTCTTTGTCTTGTTTAAAATCAATTGAAAGTGTAAACCTTTCTAACAACATAATTTTCGAAATAATAGAGACATTACATTATTTGACATCTGTAGGTACAGAGATGGTCTTCTGTTGGATTCCTAGCCACACCGGAATAAAAGGAAATACCATAGCTGATAAAATAGCTAAATGATAAATTTACCGTCTGATAATAAAATTCCTTACACAGATCTTAAACAATCTATTACAGATTACATGACCGAAATAAGTTACATGAAATAAATATCAATAGAAAAGATGAGGTTACTCTGACCAGACTTCGTATTGGTCACAGTAACCTTACACATAGATATTTATTATCGAAAGAAGAGCCACCGGAATGTATACCGTGTGGCTCTAGACTGACAATTAAACATTTTAAGAGAATGTACAAAAATTACACCGAGACAGATCTTAATAGTGTTTTTAATCATGTCACTGGCGACAACATTTAAGAATATCTAAAAGATATTGGATTATATTCGAAAATTTAACTATCTAATTTGTGTTTTATAAATAATTTACAATCTTATTTGTCTTTTACCAAATGATTAGTGTCCAGAAGGTTTAAAATATAATATACTTGCACTATTTTACTTAAAATCGCCACGATATAACTGAAATATCGTTGGAAGTGGCGATAAACAAAAATAAACAAACAATTAGTGTCTAGAAGTTTTAAAATAGAATATACTTACTTTTTTTTACTTAAAATCGCCACGATATAACTGAAATATCGTTGGAAGTGACGTTAAACAAAAATAAATATATGAATTGTTTAAAAGTTTGCATGTCTAATATGGTTGCTTTGATCTTTTTGTAATCTTTTTTGGATACAGTTTTTCTGCGCCGCATCATTTTTGTATTTTTGATAACTAGGCCCTATAGCGATTTGAGGTATGTGTCTGCTCCAGACATCAAATTTAGATACTAGTAGCTGACACTTTCAGCGCGTGGAATGTGCGCGATTTGGTATTTTTTCTGAAAGAAAAGGTGTATATTTTGCAGGAGTTACTTCGCTTGTGTCAAATAGCAATAGAACTTGATTTTTAAATTCCTGACTTGCATGACGATTACGAAGACATTATTATGCCAAGAAGATCAGTAATATCAGATGATTGTCGCTAATTCTTTTATGTCAAAAGCTAATAGGCGTTTACGTCTGAACAATTTACCAGACGTGGAATCTTATGACATTTTGATTTATTTTATGAAATTATGCATCTGCTCTGGTACCTTGAATAAACAACCTAAGGCGGAAGTAGCGATGGTTAACCAAAAGCAAAAGTCACCTGATATTAGCATGAAACATCTGAAATAATAGTCAATCTGAGAACTCCACACTTTTCTGTTGTGGAAGGCGGATTGTCTTTCATCTTTTCCCGCCGCCATAGTTTAAGTGAGAATTGCTGAATGCGTTGTGAAAGACTCTTTAGAGAAAAAAATAGTAAAACCTGTGATAGTAAATATTTCAAAATAATCAAACAAAAATTTTACTTTAAATTCGCCCAGTTTTGAATTTGCCCTTTGACGATGAGGGCGAAAATAAAACGGGGGTAAAAATGTCGCTGTATACAGTATCAAAATTCTTTCTCAATGGAACAAATGTGATTACACTTAGACAGATTTGGCTAGGCATTTAAATTTTTTTTATTATTTGGCCTTGCATTATGCTACTTTCCCTTTAGAAAATCTTATTTAAAATTGAAGCTCAACTGATGAAGTCAAATCGACAGAAACGATCGTCTGGAGCATTATAAAATTGATATTATGTTTATAATATTCAGAAGATCTACCGATTGCGGCTCTGGCAAAACAACCCTTTTATGGATTTACGATGTACTGCTCTGTTCGACTGCCGTATTTGAAGGTGTTATACAATTACCAGAACTTTCTTTTGGCGTTAATAACATTCTGCATTCTTTGATTAAAAATGTACATGTAGAAGCTGGATACCTTTCTTAAGATAATAAGAACATTATTATCGTTGCAGTATATATCAGTCTGATGCTATAAACCCAGCTTATGATTTGTATTTTGGCCAATATACAAAAGTAGATATGTAGGTTTTGCAAAATCACGTCTCCGTTAGGTATTGGATTGACAGATCATATAGAATATTGTAATTTATTTCTTAGCAATATCTCTGACTAACATCCACACGTAATTCCACTGAGAAGTATCCAAACCAGTTGATGATTTATCATTGTCTGCTGACAAACAAAGCGGAAACAAATCATATTCCGCAAATACTACGGTCGGTAATATGACCTTGTTTGCGATTTATATGTTTCACCAAATGAAATGTTGAGTTACCTGATCGATGGTGGTTGTTAAGTTACCTATTATATGACGGCATTTGAGTCGTCTATAGCTTAGTAGTAGCTTTCACCTTTAGAAATCACAAGATGAAGTTGTCAGAGATAGCGACATATATATTGATATACTGATGTATATAAATATATAGAAAAGGAAAAACCATAACATAAGGTGGTTTTAGGGTAGGGAGTTAGATGTATAAGATGGGGGCACTTTCCACCCCGGGGAAATTAGATCAAACCAAAATAAATATTACACAACACACGGGATCATTTGTTATATTTGACCCACCTACCAACACTACTCATTTCTCAGACGCAGTCTTCCAAGGGTCGGACCCTCAGGTGGATGTGAGTCAAATCCCTCTCATTCAAAGACATCACGGTTACCTGACATCAGGCGTAGGAAGTTAAACCCTTGGAAAACCTCAACACATTATAAGCTTAACTCCTTTAGATCTACATTGTAGGCCAAAAGCACCACACACTTTTCGCATACATACCAAACGCAATAATGACAGACGTAAAGTTGTACAATGTAACGCCCGGGGCATTGCGAAAAACGGACATTCTGTCAAACAGGTCATTGAGGTCATCAAACTAAGAAGCATTCCTAAAAGCAAGATTCATTTGGTCAGATGTCAAGGTAAGAAATACTTGAATAAACAGATAATATCAGGTTTTCGTTAAATTTGACATATTTTCGAATGTGGGCCAATTTTAACCAAGTTTGATAGGAAGTATTCCTATGTGCAGCCGTAAAAAAATCAAATGGAAAGGCGATATGACCCGTGTGGGACCAATACTTGGTACATTTTTTTTTAAATCTTGAATCATTGATCAGACTTTCTAATTATGTATGCATGATGTTTTAGTCAATATCTACAAAGTTTGCAAATGAAATATGTTCGGAAAAGAGCTACTTGGGACGCGTCTATAACATGGGGTACAATTTTAAGAACTACTCCATCATTAAAAACTTGCTGCCACCATATAACTAAAAAATTGTCCAATCCAGCATTAAACACTATTCAAAATCAAATACTAATAACCCAAAACTGATTTACGTTTTATGTACAACGATAAGTTAAAAGGGATGGTCTAAGGATCATTTTGACTAAAAAAGACCATAATTAGCCACAGACATGTTTTCACACAGGCACATAAGAAATCAACCACGTACATCTGTAATCAAAATGCTACATTAATCAAGAACGGACATCTGTAATCACAAACTCACATTAGTAATCAACCAAATATATCTGTAATCACAAACTCACATTAGTAATCAACCACGTATATCTGTAATCACAAACTCACATTAGTAATCAACCACATATGTCTGTAATCACAAACTCACATTAGTAATCAACCACATACATATGTAATCACAAACTCATATTAGTAATCAACGATGTATATCTGAAATCAACAAAGTACATGTATATCTGTAATCACAAACTCACATTTTTAATCAAACATATATATCTGTAATCACAAACTCACATTAGCAATCAACCATGTATATATGTTATCACAAACTCACATTAGTAATCAACTATGTATATCTGTAATCAACCAGGTACATGTATATCTGTAATCGCTAACACATATAAGTAATCAATCACGTATATCTGTAACCACAAACTCTCATTAGAATCAACCTCATGTATCCGTAATCTTAAATACACATTAGTAATCAACCACGTATATCTGTAATCACAAACACACAGTAGTAATTAACATCGTATATCTGTAATCACAAACTCATTAGTAATCAACCACGTACATCTGTAATCACAAATTCACATTAGTAATCAACCACGTATATCTGTAATCACAAACTCACATTAGTAATCATCCACGTATATCTGTAATCACAAACTCACATTAGTAATCAACCACGTATATCTATGATATTCACATTAGTAATCAACCACATATATCTGTAATCACAAACTTACATTAGTAATCAACTACATATATCTGTAATCACAAACTTTTATTAGTAATCAACCACGTATATCTGTAATCAACCAAGTACATGCATATCTGTAATCACAAACATACATTTTTAATCATACATATATATATCTGTAATCACAAACTCGCATTAGTAATCAACCACGTATATCTGTAATCAACCAAGTACATGTATATCTGTCATCACAAACACATATAAGTAATCAATCACGTATATCAGTAACCACAAACTCTCATTAGAATCAACCACATGTATCCGTAATCTTAAATACACATTAGTAATCAACCACATATCTGTAATCACAAACTCACATTAGTAATCAACCACGTATATCTGTAATCACAAACACACAGTAGTAATCAACCACGTATATCTGTAATCACAAACGCACATTAGTAATCAACCACATATCTGCAAAAGGCCAGGGTTCTCTTCGCGGGTTCATTACAACCGGATTTTCTCATCCACCATTAAACACTTGCCGCCAAAATATAACCGAAATGCATTAAGCGTGACATAACATACCACTAATACAAACTACATCAGTAATGACCCATGTATATCTGTATTCACAAAGTCACATTCGTAATCATCCACAAAACAAACAGTATTGAGCTACAGTAATAACAACTGTGTACATGTGTACAATTATACAACACAACGTATATGTGTACAAAGATGCATAACGTAACATACATGTGTGCAATAATACAATGTAACCTACATGTGTACAAAGATATAACACAATGTACAATGATACAACGCAATGTACTTGTGTACATGTGAACAATGATACAACAACGTACATGTGTACAATGATACAACATAACGTACAAGTGTACAATGATACAACATAACGTATAAGTGTACATTGATACAACATAACGTATAAGTGTACATTGATACAACATAAACAACAATGATACAAACGTATAAGTGTACAATGATATAACATAACGTATAAGTGTACAATGATACAACATAAAGTATAAGTGTACAATGATACAACATAACGTATAAGTGTACAATGATACAACATAACGTACATGTGAACAATGATACAACATAACGTACATGTCTACAATGATACAACATAACGTATAAGTGTACAATGATACAACATAACTTATAAGTGTACAATGATACAACATAACGTACATGTGTACAATGATACAACATAACGTATAAGTGTACAATGATACAACATAACGTACATGTGAACAATGATACAACATAACGTACATGTGTACAATGATACAACATAACGTATAAGTGTACATTGATACAACATAACGTATAAGTGTACAATGATACAACATAACGTATAAGTGTACAATGATACAACATAACGTATAAGTGTACAATGATACAACATAATGTATAAGTGTACAATGATACAACATAACGTACATGTGAACAATGATACAACATAACGTACATGTGAACAATGATACAACACAACGTACATATGTACAATGATACAACACAACGTACATATGTACAATGATACAACATAACGTATATGTGTACAATGATACAACATAAGATATAAGTGTACAATGATACAACATAACGTATATGTGTACAATGATGCAACATAACGTACATGTGTACAATGATACAACAACGTACATGTGTACAATGATACAACATAACGTACAAGTGTACAATGATACAACATAACGTACAAGTGTACAATGATACAACATAACGTACATAAGTGTACAATGATACAACATAACGTATAAGTGTACAATGATACAACATAACGTATAAGTGTACATTGTACAATGATACAACATATCGTATAAGTGTACAATGATACAACATAACGTATAAGTGTACAATGATACAACATAACGTACATGTGAACAATGATACAACATAACGTACAAGTGTACATTGATACAACATAACGTATAATTGTACAATTATACAACATAACGTACAAGTGTACATTGATACAACATAACGTATAAGTGTACAATGATGCAACATAACGTATAAGTGTACAATGATACAACATAACGTATAAGTGTACAATGATACAACATAACATAACGTATAAGTGTACAATGATACAACATAACGTATAAGTGTACAATGATACAACATAACGTATAAGTGTACAATGATACAACATAACGTATAAATGTACAATGATACAACATAACGTATAAGTGTACAATGATACAACATAACGTACAAGTGTACAATGATACAACATAACGTATAAGTGTACATTGATACAACATAACGTATAAGTGTACAATGATACAACATAACGTATAAGTGTACAATGATACAACATAACGTATAAGTGTACAATGATACAACATAACGTATAAGTGTACAATGATACAACATAACGTATAAGTGTACAATGATACAACATAACGTATAAGTGTACAATGATAAAACATAACTTACAAGTGTACAATGATACAACATAACGTATAAGTGTACAATGATACAACATAACGTATAAGTGTACAATGATACAACATAACGTATAAGTGTACAATGATACAACATAAAGTATACAACATAACGTATAAGTGTACAATGATACAACATAACGTATAAGTGTACAATGATACAACATAACGTATAAGTGTACAATGATACAACATAACGTACATGTGAACAATGATACAACATAACGTACATATGTACAATGATACAACACAACGTACATATGTACAATGATACAACATAACGTACATATGTACAATGATACAACACAACGTACATATGTACAATGATACAACATAACGTATATGTGACCAATGATACAACATAACGTATAAGTGTACAATGATACAACATAACGTATATGACACAACACAAACAAGTATACATGTGTACAATGATACAACATAACGTACATGTGTACAATGATACAACAACGTACATGTGTACAATGATACAACATAACGTACAAGTGTACAATGATACAACATAACGTATAAGTGTACAATGATACAACATAACGTATAAGTGTACAATGATACAACATAACGTATAAGTGTACAATGATACAACATAACGTATAAGTGTACAATGATACAACATAACGTACATGTGAACAATGATACAACATAACGTACAAGTGTACATTGATACAACATAACGTATAAGTGTACAATTATAGAACATAACGTACAAGTGTACATTGATACAATACAACATAATGTATAAGTGTACAATGATACAACATAACGTATAAGTGTACCATGATACAATGATACAACATAACGTATAAGTGTACAATGATACAACATAATGTATAAGTGTACAATGATACAACATAACGTACATGTGAACAATGATACAACATAACGTACATGTGAACAATGATACAACACAACGTACATGTGTACAATGATACAACACAACGTACATATGTACAATGATACAACATAACGTATATGTGTACAATGATACAACATAAGATATAAGTGTACAATGATACAACATAACGTATATGTGTACAATGATGCAACATAACGTACATGTGTACAATGATACAACAACGTACATGTGTACAATGATACAACATAACGTACAAGTGTACAATGATACAACATAACGTATAAGTGTACATTGATACAACATAACGTATAAGTGTACATGTACAATGATACAACATAACGTATAAGTGTACAATGATACAACATAACGTATAAGTGTACAATGATACAACATAACGTATAAGTGTACAATGATACAACATAACGTACATGTGAACAATGATACAACATAACGTACATGTGTACAATGATACAACATAACGTACATGTGTACAATGATACAACATAACGTATATGTGTACAATGACACAACAACGTATATGTGTACAATGATACAACATAACGTACATGTGTACAATGATACAACATAACGTATATGTGTACAATGATGCAACATAACGTATATGTGTACAGTGATACAACATAACGTACATGTGTACAATGATACAACATAACGTATATGTGTACAATGATACAACGTAACGTACATGCGTATAAAGATACAATGCAATGTTACATGTGTATAATGATACAACTCAATGTACATGTGTACAAATATACAACTCAATGTACATGTGTAAAAAGGCGCAACGTAACGTACATGTGTACAGTGATACAACGAAAAGTACGTGTGTACAATAATACATCGCAACGTACATGTGTCCTGAGTCACATTAATTGATATATATTACAGTTTATTTGCGGAAGGCCGGTTGTCTCTTACCGTGTACTTTGTAACTGGGTTATCTACTCCACCATGAAAAACTGGCCACCACCATATAAAACAAAATTAAAAATATAAAAAATATTTTTTAAAAATTGTTGAGTTAGGCTAAAGCACTATTCAAAGTTAATATATAAATACAAAAGTATGAAAATATTTTGAGCCGGCCTGGCTCAGTCGGTAGCGCGCTCGACTCATGATCGTGAGGTCGTGAGTTCGAGTCCAGCCGGCGGCAGGTTGGTTTCCTGTCTGTCGGATGAGACAGTAAAAACCGTGGTCCCGTGTTCACAGTAGGTTGTCGGCACGTTAAAGAACCCTCACTGCTCAATGGCCGTAAGTGCCGAGCATAGGCCAAAATTTGAAGCCCTTCACCGCCATTTGGTGACGTCTCCATATGAGTGAAATATTCTTGAGTGGGACGTTAAACAGCAATAAACAAACAAACAAAATGAATATTTTAAGAAGGTTCATTTTGGCCATTGCATATTCCTGAAAATAAAGAAGTACCAATGGATAACCTAAACTCCAAGTCCATTATAATACAACAAATTAGATATTCAAATGGTCTCAACATGAAGAACAACTGCAAATTGCAAACGGGATGAGACCAGGTGTCCATACGGAGTCAGCGTCCCCTGTATAACAACTGATACAAAGAAAGCTTGTCTTTCAATTTTTAAGAAGAGTTTTAGATGTAACGAAAGAGAGTTGATGTATTGAAGATAATGGTATTAGAATAGTTTTTTTCATTGTGTACATTCATTTGTATATAAATCAATATGCAGTTATCGTCGCAAGATAAGTGACAATTTATTTATGTGAAATTAAATAGCAAACAAGCTATCAACCATATACATGTTCAAATTACACCAAGCCACATTATCTTAAAAGAAAATCATACAGAAAAATATTCCTTACATAACAATATTGCGTAGGTTGAGTATCAACGTCGAATTCTGTTTGTCAGACATTCTTATCACCGAGATATTAAAAATGTCTTTGTCATACTTGTAACGTGTAAACTAAGTGTAATTCCAAACTTAATCATTTTCCTATTGCATGAAATACAAGACAATGAAAATTTAATATAACACATTAATTCATATTGCTTGCCATGGTTTCCCTGAGCAATACACAAAAAGAGAGAAGTATAGTAGCTGAAAAATCCTCTTTTAATTTCCATTAATTTCTTATTGTATTTTGTCGTGATAAATACCTTCTAATTTCGTTATGAGGCGCCTAAGATCTAGACCTGAATGACACCAGTAAATAATTGGAAGCCAAAACTATTTTATCTCGTATTAGATATGATGCCGTGTGTGGGATGTATTATATCTCGTGTTGTATCAGATGTGACGTACCAGATGTGTTGGATCTGATATATGAAAGCCATATAGGCTGTCACGATTAAACGGGAATATGACAAAAATGTGTTCAAAACATTATCCAAAACGTCAAATGTTAAAAGATAATATTTTAGAACGTTTTATTACAATTTAAGTCTTCCCGTACTTTAAGAAATTCGGCTGTATGCAATGACCTTTCAGATAAACTCTTTCGCCAAGTCTTTGGGATATATTACATAAAATTGGCATGCACCGACGACAGCTCGTATTGCTTTAAATGGGATGAATTGTTCCTAATGTGTTATATATATATATATATATATATATATATATATATATATATATATATATATATATATATATATATATATATATATATATATATATAATTAGAGTCTTTAAGTCCCTATGGAATATACAGACGGTTAATATCCCATATTAACAAAGGCATGTACTGTAAATGTTATTTCTGTACGACTGCCCTTTTTGTAACATTTTAATGATGTATCATAAATAAACAGAAGTATTTTATAGGGCCTACACATTATATTTTCTTTCAGTGAATCGCAAAATACTGATTCCATTAATATTGTGACGTTATCTAAGGATTATATACCTTCTGTACAAGCAGTAAATAGAATATCTGCACATGTCCAGATTAGTCCGGTTTAAGTCAGTGATTATCTCAGATTATAGCAGGAGTGTGACACTTAATATATGTTTATATAATTTGTGTTGCATTTCTGTGTATATGTCAGATGTGTTGTATCTGGTGTGTACTATGTTATGTTTGATATCTTATGCGTTGTATATGGTATTCTACCATAACTTTTAATTAGATGTTTTATCTGATGTGACCTAGAATTGTTATATAATAGTTTTAATCGCGAATTCTTATATTTGCGAACATGCTAGAAAAGGTTAAAACACAGAATAAAGTCGCCTCGAAATATTCGTGATAAACCGATTCCAGACAATGATGAACACTGCTGTGACAGTCTATAGAGGTGACTTTCAGTGTTTTAGAGGTGACTTTCAGTATTTTACAGGTGTTATTCGTATTTTAGAATCAATCAACAAATAGCTAGTTAAATCACAAATTGGCTTAAACTCTCTTTACCCAAATTTAGTGATTCATCGACTACAAGGAGATCAAAGTGCGTCAAAACAGGAGACCTTCATTTTAATTAATTCTTTTTTGAAAACAAATGCTGCTCTTTTCAATTCAAATTAAATTATTTAGTCATTGTCTTATTGACTCATACATCGATGATCTATTAACATTCCATATGCTCCCTGTAGAACTTTAATATGTGTTTATTTACCTGTCTTGAGCCGGCCTGGCTCAGTCGGTGGCACGCTCGACTCTGGATCGTGAGGTCGTGAGTTCGAGTCCCACCGACGACAGGTTGGTTTCCTGTCTTTCGGATGAGACAGTAAAAACTGGAGGTCACGTGTCACAGTAGGTGTCGGCACGTTAAAGAACCCCTCACTGCTCAATGGCCGTAAGTGCCGAGCATAGGCCAAAATTTGAAGCCCTTCACCGGCATTTGGTGACGTCTCCATATGAGTGAAATATTCTTGAGTGGGACGTTAAACAACAATAAACAAACAAACAAACAAATATTTACCTGTCTTAGTATGTGTATGTACACGAGTTCCTGTGTTCCTATAGTTGACGTTTATTTACCTGTCTTAGTATGTGTATGTACACGAGTTCCTGTGTTCCCATAGTTGACGTTTATTTACCTGTCTTAGTATGTGTATGTACACGAGTTCCTGTGTTCCTATAGTTGACGTTAATTTACCTGTCTTAGTATGTGTATGTACACGAGTTCCTGTGTTCCCATAGTTGACGTTTATTTACCTGTCTTAGTATGTGTATGTACACGAGTTCCTGTGTTCCCATAGATGACGTTTATTTACCTGTCTTAGTATGTGTATGTACACGAGTTCCTGTGTTCCTA
Organism: Atrina japonica; assembly: GCA_030159075.1. Classification (NCBI taxonomy): domain Eukaryota; kingdom Metazoa; phylum Mollusca; class Bivalvia; order Pterioida; family Pinnidae; genus Atrina; species Atrina japonica. The sequence goes on along the minus strand of BROG01000135.1, from coordinate 1,318,712 downwards.
TAGTTGACGTTTATTTACCTGTCTTAGTATGTGTATGTACACGAGTTCCTGTGTTCCCATAGTTGACGTTTATCTACCTGTCTTGGTATGTGTATGTACACGAGTTCCTGTGTTCCCATAGTTGACGTTTATTTACCTGTCTTAGAATGTGTATGTATACGAGTTCCTGTGTTCCCATAGTTGACGTTTATTTACCTGTCTTAGAATGTGTATGTACACGAGTTCATGTGTCCCCATAGTTGACGTTTATCTACCTGTCTTAGTATGTGTATGTACACGAGTTCCTGTGTTCCTATAGTTGACGTTTATTTACCTGTCTTAGAATGTGTATGTACACGAGTTCCTGTGTTCCCATAGTTGACGTTTATCTACCTGTCTTAGTATGTGTATGTACACGAGTTCCTGTGTTACTATAGTTGACGTTTATTTACCTGTCTTAGAATGTGTATGTACACGAGTTCCTGTGTTCCCATAGTTGACGTTTATTTACCTGTCTTAGTATGTGTATGTACACGAGTTCCTGTGTTCCCATAGTTGACGTTTATTTACCTGTCTTAGTATGTGTATGTAAACGAGTTCCTGTGTTCCTATAGTTGACGTTTATCTACCTGTCTTAGTATGTTTTTGTACATATTATAAACATAATATCAAAATTATAATGCGTAAGATGATCGTTTCTGTCAATTAGACTTCATCAGTTGAGCTACAATTTTAAATAGTTTTTTCTAAAGAGAAAGTGGTATCAGACAAGGCCAAAAAATATATCTAAACGTATAGCCAAAATCCGTCTAAGAGTAACCACTGGAAAAAGACGTGTTTTGTGTTCTTATAGCTGACGATTATTTACCTGTCTTACAAAGTTTATGTACACGAGTTCATGTGTTCGAACAGTTGACGTCGATTTATCCGTATTCGAGTGTCATTAATTACTATGTTTTAATTCCAAATTTGAATACAAGGTTGAGGTGGCGTATTACAATGTCATAATACTCAACCTGCCTATACTATATATATGGAAGGAACAAAACACACACAGCACAGAGAGAGAGAGAGACTCTTACACACATACATACATAATTATACGCACATACATGCTTACACACACATTTGTTTGCTAATTTTACCTAGTTGTATTTATTTTGCTCGTTTTATTCACTTTTGTGTATCTCTTCGGTAGTTTAGTATCTCATTCGTATTGCAGTTGTGTGTGTCAGTTGGCATGCGTGCGAGTGTATGCGCGCGCGTGTGTGTTATTTATGTTGTTCTTATAATTTCGTCATGAAGAAAATCAGAAAGGTGGATAAAGCATCGTATATCTGTGACCATATCTTGCTGATCAATCACAGCAATTTGAATTTGATGGCGGCCAGTTTTAATGGTGCAGAGGAGATCCGGTTACAATGTACCCGGGAAGAGATCACCGGCGTTCCTCAAGTAAATTTGCAAACTTTCTCACAAAAATCAGCTAGGTACCGGCGGGACTCGACCTACTCTGACCAGAATCGAGATTTGATTAGATTTGATTGTTTTGGTTTTACGCCATATTCAACAATCTTTCAGTCAAATGATGGCGTCCAGTTTTTATTGGTGGAGGAGAAACCTACACCGACCTTCCGCAAGAAAACTGGCAAACTTTCCCACTTAATTCGAAATGTCACTAGCGGGATTCGAACAAGAGGTGAGAGGCCTTGTGATTTAAAGCGCAATGCTCAAACCACTCGGCCACGGAGCCCCCCTAGAATCGAGAGATTCCATGGTTTAATGTACGATATAATGAACACTCGGTCGGTCACAGTGGTTCCACCAATCACAGCATGCTCGAATTCACGGTCAAACAGGGCATGTGTAAAAGTCACTTAAAGATAATAATAATCCTTGTAAAATTGGTTAATAAAACTTTTGTTATGTCTTAATTTGTTTTGTTTTAAGTGAAATTGGAAAGCAACAATACATAAATAAATACATGTTCATACATACTTTGAAAAAAAAAATACTTATTTAACCTTTCAGATATTATTTACTTGGTGTTTTGAACAATCTTGTAGATTAGAATTGTTAACTCTCAAAATAACTTTGTTTATGACCATGATAATCATATTGCTAAACGACATACCCAATGCGGAAGGTCGGTGGTCTTTACCCGGGTAACCGGGGTTTCTCCTCCACCAATAAAAACTGGACGCCATCATATGACTGAAAGATTGTTGAGTATGGCGTAAAACAAAAAAATTAACGACATACCTAAACACTCCTTTACTTCAATGCTATATTTGCATTTTATATGATCTGATCGCATTCGAAAAGATTGACTGTAAGTATATATGTTCGTTTGCTGAAGTCCATAATTATATACATCCAAGTATCTTATAACGAAACATTAACAAATATAAAATGCGCTCTGTCGTAGAATTTCATAACACTGCGTTTGATTTTGACGTCATACATGTCTTTAATTACCAGGAAATCAGCTTTTAATGTAATTTTTTAGAACTGAATTCCAAATTTATACGTCTGGAGGCGGGAACTACAGCGCTGTAGACTGGGGGCAAAGTGTTATTTAGTTCCGATGCGATCTGTTTAGAGCTCTAATTGTTAGCAGCCATTTTGAAGGAATGAAACATTAAAGGATTGTAAAACAAAGATAAATTGCAAATTGTTAAGACGAGCAGATAACATTATGCAAAAAACTTCATTTCATTGAAACTGTCGTATCATCGGCCACTTCACTGGTATTTGCGAGGAAACCTACGAGGGATCAAAAATCGGTTCACAAAGTTTATAGCGCATATAACCATCATTTGCTTCAAGAACGGCCTCCGTAGCCGAATGGTTTGACAATTGTGCTTTAAGCCGAGATGTGTCTCTCGTCTCTTGTCAACGCAGTTTACAGCCTCTAATTTGATTTTGGGCGAATGTTTGCCAGTTTACTGCAAGAGGACGCTGGTCTCTTCCCTAGTACATTATAACCAGTTTCCAGCCTCTAAGCTGATTTTGTGCGAATGTTTGCCAGTTTACCACAGAAGCCGGTGATGACTTCCCGGGTCCATTATAACCAGGTTAATTCTTCCAGGAGCCGGCCTGGCTCAGTTGGTAGCGCGCTCGACTCTGGATCGTGAGTTCGAGGCCCGCCGGCGACAGGTTAGTTTCCTGTCTTTCGGATGAGACAGTAAAAACTGGAGGTCCCGTGTCACATTTGGTGTCGGCACGTTAAAAACCCTCACTGCTCAATGGCCGTAAGTGCCGAGCATAGGCCAAAATTTGAAGCCCTTCACTGGCATTTGGTGACGTCTCCATATGAGTGAAATATTCTTGAGTGGACCGTTAAACAACAATAAACAAACAAACAACATTCTTCCAGAATAAAATCTCGCCGTCACCATATGGCTGACAAATTAAAATATAAAAACCAATAAAACTAACAAACAACTCAAAACTGATTGACTTTTGTAATTCAAAGATATATGAGAAATTTGTTAGAAAATATTTACTTATCATTGGCAATGTTTCAAGGTCGCATACACCTACGTAAATAGAAAGGATCAGGTTTAACACTTTTGTAACAATCTGGACCTAATGACCTAATGTAAGCCAAATTGGCAGTAACTATCTCTATTTTCCTAATGTGGGAATACTAGAATCCATTCGAGAAAAAAGGCTTCTCATGAACCATTGATTAGTATTTTTCAAATTATAATAAAGTTTAACTTAGCTGACTGTTGAGGCCTGTTGTGTATTTTGTTGTAATTGTTTTAATAGTTATTTACTGTTATAAAATGTTTTAGTTCTTTGTAAAAAAAAGCAATAATTAAATACATACAACTTTTCAAAAACTGCAAGCAATTTTGTAGAAATCGTTGATTCTGTTAGGGTTAAAATTAAACGTTTAAATTTTGTAGCCTTCCTTTTTTCATATTTTACACTCTGGGTTTTACGTCAATATTTCCAATGGCAGTGTCAGTGTAAAGTCCTCCTATTTTATACATAATGCCGAAGCAGACGTCAATCCTAGTCCTAATTCAATTACGCCATTGGTGTGTGTGTGTGTGTGTGTGTGTGTGTGTGTGTGTGTGTGTGTGTATTATTAAAACGTAACGGTTTACAATTCCAAGAAGAGATCCTGTATAGGGTCCATAGAGAATAAACATTTCTTTCCAGTTATTTACAGGTTCAATGTGAGCCGAACTGACTCAGTCGGTAGCCCGCTCGACTCGTGATCGTGTGGTCGTGAGTTCGAGTCCAGCCGGCGGCAGATGGGTTTCCTGTCCTTCGGATGAGACAGTAATACTCGAGGTCCCGTGTCGCAGTAGGTATCGGAGCCCTCACTGCTCAATGGCCGTAAGTGCCGAGCATAGACCGACATTTGAAGCCCTTCACCGGCATTTGGTGACGTTTCCGTATGAGTGAAATATTCTTGAGTGGGACGTTAAACAACAATAAACAAACAAACAAACAGGTTCAATGTTGTGACAGTCCTGTATATTAGTATTGTTTATTCACAAATTATATTTGTTAATCTTACTAATCTTTGTAAAAGTTAGGTATTCATGTAAACTGTAATGTGGTAGAACAAATATTAAAATATTAGAGATAAAATATTAACCCGAATAGTAATTGAAGAAGTACCAATCAATAATGAATAATATGTATAACACAACGAATTAGATGTGCAAATGGTCTCAACATGAAGAACAATTACGAATACCAAACGGGATAAGACCAGGTGTCAGGAAGGAGTCAGCGTCTTCTGCTGGCATACCACACATGTTCCATGGGAGCCTTTCTAGTTCGATGACCGGGTCAAATTTGGTAAAAAGGTCAAGTTTGGTGATGAGGTCAAGTTCGGTGAAAAAGCATGATTGGTGAAACGGAGTCACTGTCTGTGGCCGTGATCCAGAATACTCTCTAATATCTCTGAGAGGGGGACTTCATAATGTTTAACAAGATCCCCGTATCGACCATTAACAAAAGGGACATAACTGTGTTTACCAAATGAAAATAGTTTGATTTTTCCATTTTTACTACTTGTACTTGCACAATGACAAATACGACGTATACCCAGTCATAAAAATCTGATATTCCTATATATTCTGCGATAAGGTCAGGTACAGTGTGGTTTTCATACACAAATAGAACGGCTGAGTTAATCAATTGCAAGTGAAAATGTGCGTAACCTTGATTTGTAAAGCAATTTACACAAAATGTATAGAGATTTAAGGATTGCTGTGACTGTGTATATCCCCTTTTTGTTATTTTCTATCAATCTAAGAAGTAAAAAGAAAAACATTTTTTGGGAAAAAACACAGGTAATGCCCTTTTATTATGATAATTGTTGTTGATGTTCTTACAATGTAAAGTCTATTTATTTTTTCAATAAATGCTTTCCTTTTACACTTATTAAATGATTCCCAATGAAATATAGGCATATGCAAATGAACTTCGTTCTTAGTTTATGACAACTTTTCTCTAATTTTTACCCGTGATTACCCGAGGTGTTTCAGATTGGTGTCTTACAAGTTAGTTATAGTTATTGTTGATACAATAATTCCTGCTATTCCAACAAAATGTTTCAACAACACTCTTTTTCTCTCTGATTTCGCAAACGTTGAAATAGGAGGAACAAACTCTTATCGACAAACCCCTACAGGTAGATCAACAGGAAGTACGTTAACTATAAATAGTTTTTAAAATAAGATAAGATTTAGAAGACAACATAGCTTGCCGATAGAAGCATTGTAGCTCAGACATTGAAGTTTTAAATGATTCTAAGAAGAATGTCAAATGGTTTTTTGCCAGGTTAAATGTTGTGGTATAAAAGAGATAACCAGAAGGATCGTACACGTCTAAAGATTAAAGCAATACTTATTGTATTTCAACAGATATAGCTTGACTGAAAGTTTCGTCAACGAACCACGCCAGGGTATGACATTATGGATTTTCTCACATGCTGAGAGCTAAACAGATATATTTGCTTATCATGAAATATTGTTGATTTTTAAGAATATTTTTGAGACAAAAAAAATTGTAATAACTATATAGGTGGATTATATAATATTATATGCATGCATGTAGTTGATGTCTATAATTGCATAAAGTATTAGGGTTTAATCTACCCTTTCACTGAATGTAATTTTCTGTCAAGAATATATAAATCACAGATACAACAGTATAAATCTGCAGTATGTCATGCAAACAATATACACATCTGATAAACATTAGACAAACATGGACCTCTTGAAATCCAGAGGTGGGATCAGGTGCCATGGAGGAGCAGGCATCATCTTGTTGATCATTGACATGGCAACATGCCGGTGAAGGGCTTTTGCTCGGCACTTACGGTCATTGAGCAGTGGGTTTTTTTTATCGTGCCGACACGTACTGTGACACGGGACCTTCAGTTTTTACTGTCTCATCCGAAAGACAGGAAACCAACCTGTTGCCGGCGGGACTCGAACTCACGACCTCACGATCCAGAGTCAAGTGTGCTACCGACTGAGCCAGGCCGGCTCCACAATTGGTACAGACGACTCAACAATCGCTGTCGAACGGGTTATTCAACATTTCATGTAGTGAAACATGTTAATTGTAAACATAAGAAACATTTATTGCATTTTTTTAAAAAAAAATGTACTTTAAAATTAGACCACAGATGCCGGATAAAAAGGTCGTTATTTCCGTTGCTTAGTTTTCACATCACAACGTTTACGTTATGCCAGTGCATGCTCTTCTTATGAATGTTTTATTCTGAGAGCAAAACGACTAGCCAATAAACTATTTACACAAGGTTACGTTGTTGAACGCTTGGAGTCGGCGTGTAAGAAGTTATTTGGTCGATACGGGGATCTTGTTAAACATTATGAAGTCCCCCTCTCAGAAATGTTAAATTGTATTCTGGAGCCCGGACGCAGACTGTAATCCCCTTTTACTAATCGTGCTTTTCACCAAACTTGACCTTATCACAAACTCGACCTTTTTACCGAATTTGACTACAAAGGTTTCCATGGAACGTTTGCGACGGATGTGACATGCCAGCAGAAGACACTGACTCCTTCCGGACACCTTGTCCTATCCCGATTGGGATTCGCAATTGTTCTTCATGTTGAGACCATTTACACATCTAATTCGTTGTGTTATAATGGACTCGAGTTTTGATTATCAATTGGTACTTCTTCAGTTTTACTTAGTCTTGTATACATTTTGAAATTTCTGCTGAAAATGTCGCTTTATTCTTTAGTTGTCATTTTGAGTCGACGTGATGGTGTTCAACTCATCTGATTATTTCAGGAAACATAAGTTTACGAGACAATGCGATTTTTTATTTCATGTGACAGAGCACATTAAGAATTGAAACCAGAGGCGAAGTTGTATGACAATGCATCATGTATTAACATTATAGTTGACAGTAGCAGTAGATATATTTCAGTTCTACTTTATAGGTGACAGAGGCAGTAGATATATTTCAGTTTAACACACTCGCGCCTACGCGACATTACGTCTGCTTCTAAAGGTCAAATCTATTTGTTTTCTGTGCATACTATACCCAAAAGGACTGAATCTGCGTAGAATGCAACACCCACACTCTTCCTTAGTAAATTTACCTCCGAAATTAGAAATGATTATGTATAAAGAACAAAAATGACTTTGAACATGAATCTACGTCTCCAATATAGCTATTTCATTATAAAACAGTCGATAGGTATTGATTAACTGATGAATGTATAATGTTCAGATGAATTTTGTATGTGAGATGTGTTATGCATTAGCAGATGTTGTACTGTTTAAATCGGAGATAAATATTTAAAAATATGTGAAGTAAACTCAATATGAGTCTCTAAAAGTTTTCCATATTTATATTCTTTTGATCCGTAGAAAACTACAGGTCATTATGCCATGATGTCTCTTGAAACAGTTGAATTGTGATGGGTCATAGTGTTGTTTAACATATGCTTACAAAACAAGAGAGTAACCTGACCCGATTTGTTTAACGTTTAAGAACATTTTAAGTCTAACAATATTCCAATTCTTACCTGCTCAGACAGTGAAATTTAAGATTTAGCTTAAGTTCTCTAATACACCCAAGTTTGAATGTATACTTGATGGGGAAAATGTTGTCCTTGAAGATTCTGTGTTAACGACTACGCTTGGTCAGATATATAAATATACAGGGTGTGGCTGCTTAACTTTGGACACAAATTGCGATTACTCTGTTTCACTAAATGAAATGTGAGCTACCTGTTCGATAGCAGTTGTGTCGTCTGTACCAACTGTGATGAGAGCCGACGTGGCTCAGTCGGTAACGCGCTCGACTCTTGATCGTGAGTTCGAGTCCAGCCGGCGGCAGATTGGTTTCCTGTAAAAACCGAGGTCCCGTGTCACAGTAGGTGTCGGCACGTTAAAGAACCCTCACTGCTCAATGGCCGTAAGTGCCGAACATAAGCCAAACTTTGAAGCCCTTCACAGGCTTTTGGTGACGTCTCCATATGAGTGAAAGATACTTGAGTGGGACGTTAAACGACAATAAACAAACAAACCAATTCTGACGAGGATTTTCCTCACATATTTCATTTGCATTTGACTGCAAAAGCGGCGGGTGTGACCGGTTAACACGGGATGCTTACTCCTCAATGACATCTGATCACATCTCTGAGATATCCAGAGGTCCAACATTCACCAGACTGTTATATGTATCCTAGTCATCTGGAAAATCTGTATTTTGGTTTCTGAGATTTTATATTCATCTACGACACATTGTCGGAGGTGTCTCATAAGTTATACTGTATAAGAGTTGTTTTTTCATAATTATAGGTTTTCGGACCCTTTCTATGCATTTATGTGACATAAATTGAATTGGAGAGAAACAGTACAGACTTATACACAGACTTTATATTGATGACAGGGTATATGTATATCTCAATTTCAAAAGTTCCACATTCTGAATATATCGGGAGTTATTTCATTCAGAATTTACATATCTCTGTTGCATTGTAAGAAGTATTAGAGTGAAGGTAAATGCTGATAAAATTCCTTTGTCATGTCGTATTTTGACTAACGTAGAAGCTTGGCTAACATTTGTAATTTCGTTCTTGAGGAGATGTTGAAATTGTCTCAGATTTTACATAACCAATTTTTCATCATCTTGGTAATATGTGACCTTGACCTTTGATCCTATAGTTGGAACATGTATACAAAAATCAAATCAGTTTTAAGTTAATAAGCCAATGTTATAAAACCATACCCTATGCCAATTAAAGAGCTCCCTCATGGTTCGTTTATAAATATATTTTGATTTCTTTCGCAAACGTTGTAGGTAACAGACACGCATATCAAATTTGACAGAAACTAGGCCATTGACTATGGAGGAGTTTTAAAGGTTTTAAGAGTTTTGGCACTTATGATGTAAATGTAAACAAACCACTTGAAAAATATTACGCTCTAAAAAGATTTCCACGTCCCTGTGGTTTTGATTGAAATACATCACGTGATGCTTCAAAGATCATGCGAAAGTTATCGATAAACCTGGACAGCAACATGCTTCGAAGTTAGCCCAATTTGATGTTGATTTTCTGTACTGTATCTCCAGTGTCAGGGAATCTTTTTAAAAAAAACTTTTGAACTGTTGACCTAGATAGTGGATACATTAAACACTTCCACTGCCTTTCGACCACTTAAACCCACTCCACCAAAACATAATATCGCCTGCTTTTCAGTCGAGACAGAACAAGTCTGTGTGGAGCCATTTTGTTTAGCTTCGATACGGTGTTATAAATAGTTCACAAAAAATCCCTTCTTGATACGTCATATCTACAGTACGTTTTCAAAAGTATTTTTACCACGGCACCACCATTTATTGGCATTTGTTAGCAAATGTTTTCAGTTTTATAATCAAACAATAAATTGAAAATTATCATTATATTATAGATGGGATTAATAAATCGGATTTTCATTAGTTAGTCTGGCTGTGTATTTTGATTGGCTTCATGAAAAATATCTTATTTTTCACGAAGCCAATCAAAATACAGTAAAATCAATGAAACATTACAGTGAAAAAACCGCTCATATTTAATTGATAAATTTATTAAAAAGTGTAATAAAAAGCTCTGTTTCATTTTTTCCCACTTTTTGTCGCAAATTTACTGCATTTTGGACGTACAGAGATATTGTGCCACTTCATGTAAACTTGGAGACGCTGATACCTTAGCGAAAAAAATTCTATAACTACTTTAAAACAAATGTCAGCGAAGAAACACTTTAAAACAAATGTATATATATAAGAATACCTATCCTATCATATATATATATATATATATATATATATATATATATATATATATATATATATATATATATATCTGTAACAGAGGTTAACATACCGACGGTAATTATGTGGTAGAATATTATCGTCTGCTCGCTGTGATGTCATAAAAGTATAATATGTAAGGCCGAGTGGTTAGAGCATTGTGTTTCTAATCATGAAGTCGTTAACTTCTGGTCAGCGCTGGTTCGAATCTCGCTGGAACCTAAGCTTATTTTGGTGGGAAAGTTTTTCAGTTTACTTGCGGAAGGCCTGTGGTCTCTTTCCGGGTACATTGTAACCGGATTTTATTCTCCAACATTAAATACTGGTCGCTACTTGTAACTGAAAACTCAATGAGCGTGGCGTAAAACACCATTCAAATCTATTCAAATCAGAATCATTTATTAAAAAACCATAAGAAAATGTGTGGTTAAGTAATACTTTAATTTCCATTAATTATTGTGATATATCGAAAAAAAACTAAGCCAATATTGAAAAACTCGGCAAGTATTGAAGTTATAGTTATTGCGCCCAGGACTGTCGTATTTGCAATACAACAGACCTCGGTGCAATAAGTAGGCTAATATGGAATTCACTGATAAATAACCATGATTAATAACTGATACAAAAATATGATTGGATAAAATCAGTCACGTGATAACAAACCAATCATCGTATACTCTGCAAGCTGATCTCTTGACAATTGTGTTACTTATGGCACGCCAAAATAAAATTATTGAGTTAAAATCTAGTTTTTCTCCAGTAAAACCTAATTTTTCTGTTAACCTAAATTAACTGGAGAAAAACTAGGTAAGTCTAATTGACAGAAACGATCGTCTTGAGCATTATAACTTTGGTATTATGTTAATAATATTTAACTGAGCAAAACTAGGTTTAACTGCGCAACATTCTCATTAATATGACTGTGGCGAAGTTAAACTAAGTTTTTCTCAATTAAACCTAGTTTTTCTACAGTAAATGTGGGATACTGAGAAAATCTAGATTTAACTGGAGAGAAATTAGGTTTCACTGCGAAAATCTAAGTTTAACTGTTTAAACACGCTGAAATTACACTAATGAGTTAATCCTATTTTTTCTCGAGATAAACCTAGCTTCTCTCATTTAAACCTAGTTTTTCTCCAGTTAACGTGAGTTACGAGTTAAACCCTAAAATCATATCAATACTCGTTAATGTGATTGTGGCGCAGTTAAAGCTAGTTTTTTATCAGTTAAACTAGATTTTCCTTGAAAAAACAAGGGTTAACTCATTTTTGTGATTTTGGCGCAGTTAAATGTAGTTTTACTCTGTTAAACCTAGTTTTTCTACAATTAATGTGGGTTGCTGAGAATAACTTGCTTTAACTAGAGAAAAACTTAATTTAACTGAGAAAAACTAGGTTTTGGCGTGCCATAGTTACAGTTCTTGTTTTAGCTGAGGGATACACATCAATACAACAGTAAAAAGTAGATCAAGAAACGATGTGAAATGTTATTACTTTCGCTGGCTCCCTCCGGACACCTGTTGCGAATGTTATCATTTCCAGTCTGTCGTATTCTAATGGACTTGGATCTTCGATTATGCATTGGAAATTCGACAGTTTCTTACTTTCATAGTAATTATCGATTAATTGGTCTTATACGAAGGAAACATTTGAAGATTTAGAAGCCTCGGGCAAACGACGTTCCTCTCAGCTTCCTTATATCCTCATTAACCAAGAACAATTAATTAAAATCGTTAAATTATTACGGCAATATATAATCTGAAATTGAGAAATTGTGTGTTTTAAATTTTTATCATATTTTTCTGGGAAGATGTCATATTACCAATACTTAGATATTGTTTCAGCTGACATGTGCGGGTGTGTTTTTCAGGAATACTACTGTTTCATTTATTAAATGTTAATCATTGTTAGTTCGACATATGATCAAATTGAAGTACTTTGTACTGAATATAGAAAAAATGTCGGGCACTGATAATCAGATTTTAATTGGCTATTTTGATTTTAAACATGTACGTGAAAATATTATTTATAATGAAATTTGAAATCTTTTTTTTTGAAAATTTCGCTGGCGATGTTATTTCACTGCTTCAAATGAAATACATATTTACAGGAAAAAAAAGATGTTAGTTTTAAAAATATTATTTTTGTGAAATGAATTCTTATCATTTTATTATTTTAAGTAAACTTGCAATAATTTACTATTCAAAAAATGATAAAAACCCGCCAATATATAACTTTAATACTGTTAAATGTGGCGTAAAACAAAACGAACCAAGTATCACGAGGACATGAACAATACACATGGTATTTGTATCATAATTTTACATCATTATTTTTGTTGTGGTGTTACAATACCGCCATTAATTTTTCACTTCTATGTAAATGTCAACAGCTTAAGTGAAGTGCCGCACACGTGAGCTGAGGTCAGTGCGGTGGGGATTCAGTCACATGTCATATCTGTTGTAACACGGGATCACACCTGTTGTGACATGTTACCTTGGTTTCAAGGTTTCGTAGGTTCCTTTTGTAAATCATATCACCCGGGCAGTAATAACGTGTAAGATGTTTTGCAGGTACTTTTTGTAAATAGTATGACCTGCGGTCAATGCGGTGGGGATTCAGTCACATGTCATATCTGTTGTAACACGGGATCACACCTGCTGTGACATGTTACCTCGGTTTTAAGTCCCGTACAAAATACCCGTGACTTTCATTTAGCTTGACGAGCACATGTCGATGTCACTATAGTGTGTAAACGATTTTGGTAATATACGTAAATACAAAAGGTGAACACACCAATACAGTTAGTTTCCAAAACCTTTGTTTTAAGGCAATTATATATTATGTATTATAATTTTGTTGACCTTTTTCTTTTTTGCGCACTTTGCATGTTTTATTAATGGATAATGGTATAAATGTTTATAGTCGCTACAATAGACATTACTGCGTAGTATGGACCGTATCCAATTATACTGGAAGAATATAATAACTTAATTTGTTTTAGAGCGTCTATATTTGGCGAAAACCTGAGATCGATTGATTGTCGTTTAAATGAAGTACGTGATAATGATAATAGTAATTGGGTTGTATCATAGAATAAATATTTTATGCATAGAGGGTCATGATTGAATTAACAATTAGACTTTATCACTTTAACAGGTAGAAGTACGTAATAAACGTACGGAACATAACAGATTGGATTTGTTTTTGACAATTGCTATCATTTAACATTCTTAAAGGTCTTTTTCACTAAATGTCATGAAAATGTTTTTATTTCCTATTTATAAAAATATTTCAATTTATTGGATAAATATCATTCATTGCGTTAAAAACTTGTATCCATAGTTACGACGCAGAAGTCCAAAACGTCCTATATGTTTTGCAGGTTCTTTTTGTAAACAGTATCACCCGGGTAGTAATAACGTCTAAGATGTTTTGCAGGTTCTTTTTGTAAATAGTATCATCCAGGCAGTAATAAATTCTAAGATGTTAAATACTTTTTACAAAAATAAATGAAAACATGGTTGCGAATTGTGGAACAGATTTTATAAAATACATGTCTAAAAGAAACTACAAATATATTTTGGAAAGAAGTTTTCCAGGCCTGGGAAAAAGTTGTTGAAACTGCTGAAGTCAGTAGCTGAAATTCCTATTTGGTACAATAAAAAATTAACTGTAGACAATAAAACTATGTTTTACACACAATGGTTTAAAAAAGGACTTGTTCGTATTTATGATCTTTTTAAAGATTACAATAATAAATGCTTATATAATCTTGAAGAATTTAAAGAAAGATATAATATTAATACTAACTTTTTACAATTCCAAAGTATTACCCGTATCATTCAGAAATACATTACAGAAAGTACTAGACCTTGTGAGCCTCTATCCTATCCATGCTTACCTTTTAACTTGAAAATAGTTCTGAAGTGTACAAAAGGAGCAAAACTTTATTACAATTTGCTGTTGAAAAGCAACAGCACGTGTATCTCTACTGGTCGAAAAAATGGGAGGAATTATTTGACTTTAATGATCAAACATGGGGTAAAATTTACAAACTTCCCTTTCAAGTAACAAAAGAAGCTAAGTTACAGTGGTTTCAATACAGAATTAATCAATATATTCTTACTACAAACTCTTATTTATATAGAGCAGGTATTATTGACAGTCCCTACTGTACAAGGTGTAACACCGAATTAGAAACAATTGAACATGCTCTTTGGGAATGTGACATTGTTGAAAGTTTTATACAAGAGTTCTGTAGTATATTAGACAGTTTATTTATATCATTTGCTTTCAATAAAGAAATGTTTATTTTGGTTTATATAATAACCATCATGGTGTTTACAATACTGTAGACAACTTTATTGTAGTAAAACATTACATTTATAAAACTAGATGTTTACAGCAACCCATATCTAGTACTGGCTTCAAGAAGTTGATAAATAATAATTATAATGTTCTAAAATTAATAGCAGTGAATAAAGGTGAAGATTACTTTCAGAGTTTACAACGACAATGGAACAAATAGAAATACCTGAATAAAATTTCAATCTGTAATATCAGGGTAGAGATTCAATCAACACAAATTTATGTTTACTGCCTTCCCCTCATGCCAGCAACATTTCTTAATGTGTGCATTTTTGTTTCAAATGAATAATCCAATGAGATACTGTTGGTCTACATCTACATGTATATCTTAATTTTGTACTTATAGCTACAATTTTAGGTTTTACTCTTTTGTACTCTCTCTCTCTCTCTCTCTCTCTCTCTCTCTCCACAATACAGAAGTAGCATATTTTAAAGGATTTTTTTCATTTTTTGAACATCACTGTGGTATAAAAGCAATTGCTCATGGAAAAAAATCGTCGTGCTGCAGAATGAATTTTTGTCCATGAACAATTGCTTTTATACCCCAATGATGTTCAAAAAATGAAAAACAATCCTTATATTTATATACATTACCATTTTTCAGTGAAACTGTAGTCCACTGGATACTAAATTCATTCCAGAACACTGACTTTGCGGGGGAGTTTTCATATGACGTAATGACTCAACAGCTGTTTTGACATGAGAAGTAGTTCTCTTTTCTGATAGCAAATACTAATGGAATTACGGTTTAATTTCTATTTTATATCATTTTGAAAGAAACTAGTGATATGGACAATTTTGAATACTTATTCTCAGATTTAGTTTGCGATTTTTAATATTCGACCATTTAGTAGTCGCGGGTTAAATGTATCAGGAGAGAATTGCCCGAATGGGCCGTGTGCAAATGGCTGATAGGACTACCATGTGCGATTTGGATAGCAACAGATGATCGTTGTTTACAACAAATGGTCGTTTGAATTCTGATATTTTATCAGTGGAATATACCACAAAAAGTTTGTGTGTGACTGTTAATATTCGTTCATGACAACTGGAAGTAGCCATTAAATTTTATATTTTACCAATCGCTGAATCAGCTGGGAAATGCTGTGAACTGTGAAGGGGTGACGATTTCGTTAGTAGACCTATTTCAGTATATAGGCTTGCCCACTAGCAAATCCTTCAAATCAATTGAAACAAGACAAATGCAGATTATGTTGTGAAATAACAAACTGTCATTGTTCTGTTTAAAAGATAATTATCGACACGTTTGTTCTGGAAAAATCCGTGTAGGCCTATAAAGTATAATAGATCCATGTCAATTCAGACTTCAGTTTTTACCAGCTGATCATATAGAGTATTTTTTTGAGTCAGTTTACTGAAAAACCTATGAACACTACTTAATAACTTATGCTCAGCATTAACATCACAGGTTGTGAAAAACAAGATGGGCCTGGTAATTAGCGTAGCAATTAATAGGATTTGAAATGAACCGAGAGTTGATTTCACGCGATGTGAGTGACGAATTGTTTCTGACAGGAATAGCCTATATGTTGACGGGAAAGCAAGCTGTTTATCAGAGATACAGGACAAAATTGCACTAGACCTGACTCCCTTTTCAACTTACTTACAAGCAACGTAACTACGAAATTTTCATTTCTGTGGCCTGTTTCATTTCATAACATGACCTAGATCTATCGCAATAGGCCTATGATATGGGCATGTAGATATACAGTGTGCAACAGATGCAGGCCTAGTCTTGTGTTTTCTATTTCTATCAGTGATTTTTGTTTGGTAATTAATGGCTTTAAATAAAAATATGGATGAATGTGTGTTATTTCATTCTTTATTGATTCATTCATATGTTCAGAGAATACTTGTCCGACAAATCGCTGCCGTAACATGGTCATGGAAAGGGTTTCTTTGATATTCAGGTATTCCTACGCCAGCTAGCGGTTAACACTTAGATCACTTATTTTATTGATATAACAATACAGTCATTCTGTATAACTGTAATGAAGGAAATTACAGTCGGTATGTAAATATAATGCATTAGTCTGAAAACGTAACATGCATAGAAACACAATGTAACGTTATATGGGTCTGTTTGTATTTAAGTGTGTATATTCATATATATATATATATATATATATATATATATTATATATATGTATATATATATATATATATATATATATATATATATATATATATATAGATCTATATAATATATGAAGTAGGAGCGTACATGTACATTGTTATGCAATGGATAATATGCGAGTATATGTAGGTATATTATATGAACTTTCATGTATATAAATGTTTATGTGCTTTCCTGTAGTATATATCAGCAGATGTGTATGTTTACAATTCCCATGTTCAAGTCTGTAAAGAGATTCATAATGTACTTTACATATATGTATACATGTATGCAAGGATGTATGAAAGTAATATTGATTTCTGTATGTTTAGTTGAGGGTGGTTTCTATATGTATGTACTAGATGTATGAACGGACTGGTGTGCATGCATGCAGAACAAATAATTGTGAAAATGGATGTGGAGTAAAAGTTGTTAATTCAATGTTAATGTACTCTGTATTGTTATAAAATTCCATAAATAAAATAAATACCAAAAAAAAAAAAAAAAATTCTAGATGTTTTGCATGTTTTGTTGTTGTTGTTTTTTTGTAAACGGTAACACCCCGGCTGAAATAACGTCTGAGATGTTTTGCAGGTTCTTTTTGTAAACGGTATCACCCGGGCAGTAATAACGTCTAATTGAAAGAAGAGCCACCGGAATGTAAACCGTGTGGTTCAAGACTATCAATTAAACACATTTTAACTGAATGTACAGATTTTAAATCTGCTCGTGAGAAATATTACTCCGAGACAGATCTAAATAGTGTTTTTAATAACGTCGCTGGCGACATCATTTTAGAATATCTTAAAGATATTGGGTTATACTCTAAAATTTGAAATATCTGATATTTTATCAATTCACAAACTTGTTTGTCTTTTACCAAATGTTTAGTGTCAAAAGTTTTAAAGAGAATAGACTTACTATGTTTTTACTTAAATCAATAATTTTACACGAATCGCCACGATATAACTGAAATATCGTTGAAAGTGGCGTTAAACAAAAACAAACAAACAAACAAACGTCTAAGATGTTTTGCAGGTTCCTCTTGTAAACAGTATCACCCGGGCAGTAATAACGTCTTAGATGTTTTGTAGGTTCCTCTGGTGAACAGTATCACCCGGGCAGTAATTACGTCTAAGATGTTTTGCAGGTTCTTTTTGTAAACAGTATCACCCAGGCAGTAAAAACGTCTAAGATTTTTGCATGTTCTTTTTGTAAACAGTATCACCCGGGCAGTACTAACGTCTAAGATGTTTTGTAGGTTCTGTTTGTAAACAGTATCACCCGGGTAGTAATAACGTCTAAAATGTTTTGTAGGTTCTTTTTGTAAACAGTACCACCCGGGTAGTAATAACGTTTAAGATGTTTTGCAGGTTCTTTTTGTAAACACTATCACCTGGGCAGTAAAAACGTTTAAGATGTTTTGTATGTTCTTTTTGTAAACAGTATAACCCGGGCAGTAATAACGTCTTAGATTTTTTGCAGGTCCTTTTTGTAAACATTATCACCCAGACAGTACTAACGTCTAAGATGTTTTGTAGGTTCTGTTTGTACACAGTATCACCCGGGTAGTAATAACGTCTAAGATGTTTTGTAGGTTCTTTTGTACACAGTATCACCCGGGTAGTAATAACGTCTAAAATGTTTGGTAGGTTCTTTTGTAAACATTATCACCCAGACAGTACTAACGTCTAAGATGTTTTGTAGGTTCTGTTTGTAAACAGTATCACCCGGGTAGTAATAACGTCTAAAATGTTTTGTAGGTTCTTTTGTACACAGTATCACCCGGGTAGTAATAACGTCTAAGATGTTTTGTAGGTTCTTTTGTACACAGTATCACCCGGACAGTAATAACGTCTAAGATGTTTTGTAGGTTCTTTTTGTAAACAGTTTCACCCAGGCAGTAATAACGTCTAAGATGTTTTGTAGGTTCTTTTTCAACCGGGCAGTAATAACGTTTAAGATGTTTTGCAGGTTCTTTTTGTAAACAGTATCACCCGGGCAGTAATAACGTCTAAGATGTTTTGCAGGTTCTTTTTGTAAACAGTATCAACGTTTAGATAATAACCGGCCTGACTCTTTTGTACACAGTATCGGTTAGTAATAACGTCTAAGATGTTTTGTAGGCGTACTCGTATCACCCGTGGTAGTAATAACGTCGTAAAAGGTTTTGTAGGTTCTTTTTGTAGTCCACCCAGGCCGTAGGTTCTTTTTCAACCGGTAATAATGGCATAAGATTTTTGGCAGTTTCCTGTTTGTAAACTATCACCCGGGCATAACGTCTAAGACAGTAAAACAGTATCAACCATGGTCCGGGCCTGACGTGCGCGCTCACAGTGAGGTCAAGTTCGTCCAGTCGGTGGCACCTGTTGACGGATGAGACAGTAAAAACCATGGTCCCGTGTCACAGTAAGTGTTGGCACGTTAAATAATTGCCGTAAGTGTCGAGCATACGCCAAAATTTGAAAAGTCCTTCACCGGCATTTGGTGACGTCTCCATATGAGTGAAATATTCTTGAGTGGCCGTTAAACAACAATAAACAAACAAACAACGTCTAAGATGTTTTGTAGGTTCTTTTTGTAAACAGTATCACCCGGGCAGTAAGAACGTCTAAGATGTTTTGCAGGTTTTCTTGTAAATCATATCACCCGGGCAGTAATAACGTCTAAGATGTTTTGCAGGTTCTTGTTGTAAAGAGTATCACCGGGGCATAAATAACGACTAAGATGTTTTGAAGGTTCCTCTTGTAAATCATATCACCCGGGCAGTAAAAATGTTTAAGATGTTTTGCAGATTCTTATTGCAAACTGTGTCACCCGGGGAGTAAAAACGTCTAAGATGTTTTGAAAGTTCTTTTTGTAAACTATATCAACCGGGCAAAACTGTCATATTAAGTAATATTAACTTCTCATTCGTGAACTATGACAGGGGACCCTGCAATCTATTCATTTGGATGAGTCTTACTGTGGCCGGGGTGGTTTTGGTAAATTAAGTAAATTTAAAAACATACCTTTAGAAGAAAACCAGAATTTCATCCCAGGTATAAAGATACGCCAAGAATCCCTCTATTATTTGAGATGTCAGTAGTTTTCAATATTTTGCGATGCGCTAAAACAAGCATTATAACGTAACATTGTTGACGCCTTTACTTGAGTGAAAAGTCTTGACTTGACTTTCACAGGTAACGTATCATATATTTTTATGACATTTACCTCTTCACTTTTCGACAAAACAATTTTGATCCTACCACCTGCGGAAGACGACAATGTACTATGAAATACTTTCAAAATATTGTCTCAGAAAATGACCTTACAGAAAAAGTAAAAATGTATTGTTAAACAGACAAAAAGGAAACGAGAAGATATTGGCTGTGGCAGTTAGAATCACATGTATTTCTGATAAATCATAAGCAGTAAATACAATGCAAGAAATGTTTGTGCATTTAAACCATTGACTAAAATGTGAATATCTTGACAAGTTTTCTTATATCCCATTCCTTTTTTCAACAGCATAATATTTGTTAATCCGTCCTAATGTTGAGTTACCTGTTCGATGATAGTTTTTGAGTCGACTGATCCAATTGTGACTAGGATTATCCCTCGTTTATTTTATGTGAATTTGACTTGGGGTTCGCGGTGGGTGTGACGAATCCTCCATGACACCTGATCAATTTTCTGGATTTCCAGAAGTCCGTGTATGTCCTTCAGATTTTATGATGTCTCCTGGACGTCTTAACGGTTATAACGGGTATCTGTGTGTCTTTTCATTATACTATCATTTAGCATACACTCATTAATCAGTGATACGTTGTTCCAGATAAATTTCACATTTAGAATAAACAATTAGAAAACCTTTATATTAGAGAAAGCAACCTGCCTTGAAATTACCATGGTTCACTTGATGTAATGTTGAACTTCTCGTTAAAAAGTAGGTTCTGCATCGTATATACCAACTGTGACAGGGTTGCAATCCTAATTTTGTTTGAGTAGCTGAATCATGGTAATTGAAATCAATGACTTCAACCTTTCATGCTAAATTTGTTCTTTATGTGATTACGTAGCATCGGACTTATTTCTACTTGCAATATTATGATATATCGATCGCCAAGAAAAAGTATGTTTGAACAAGAGATAGGACAGACAAGGTCCTCAGAGTGGGGATTTTGAAAATAACCTACATTAATACTGAAGTGTTCGAACGAACAACGATCAACCTCAGTTCCAACCCTAAGCGTTAATCTATAAGGAGTTGAGATATGGATTAACTACCATGATTTTTAGTCCATCATCCTTATTTACCTGAGAAGATTATACACAATTTGGTGGCCTCAGTAAATAAGCAACCAGGACCCCCTGGTAGATAGCGCATCAGCTCCCACCTCCCATGCAGATTTCGAAACAACATTTGTCCAAGACTGGACACATAATCAGGGAAAGATCTAGCATCAATTATGCGAAAAGTTACTCAACAGAATCCACAAAGAAAGCAAGGCAGAGGTAGATCGACTAATCTGATTAAAACCTGTTTCTCTTTGCTCCCGATATGTCGGGTAATATTCGACCAATAAAAATGTGACTTGCAACAGTTTGAAAGTTTATCGAATGCCAAAAAGATGTAATTTAATTAAAAATAACGAAAACGACAGTCTGCAGAATTCATTCGGATTGTATGCGGTGATTCATTTCTATCCATGGTTATAAAAATATTTTTTTACTTTCTGATAATGTGTGTTGTCTATTGTTTATAACGTTAAAATGTTTACATCTTTTTGTCATTTGATAATATTATAAGGCCGCGTAAGTCGCTATTTCATTTGTCAAAAATGAAACACCTACGACGTCATCCGCACATTACCCTATAGCGGATTGCATTAGATCCTATGCGCGAAATAGAAAACTGTAGCGATTAGAAATCGGTTTTTGATTACATTGTAGATCCACAAACTCGTTGCACAGATTTATAACACGATATGTAAAAATCTGGCTACACTTGACAAAGTCTTCTTTGATAGCCCAGAACAGAAACAGCTGAGATGATTACCAGAAGCATATGCTCTCTCCAACAGTGAAAAGGCACAAAGTCATTATCCAAAAACAGGAGCTTCTTACTCAGAATGTTAATTCGTCCGGGATGAACATTGACAATTTCTCGGTCCTGTCTCAAAGTGACATAATCTTAGTAAACAACAGACAAAACGAATAACATGTATATATCTCTTTATGGACAAAACATACACACAGCATGGTTGTTTTAGAATATAGAATTTTTAAAATTGAATGCACAGTTTATATCTCTGATGTTAAAACTGAACAAAATAGAATTTTTGCTTTGTACAGAAATATTGTAACGTTTCCATGAAAAAATATCAAAATTGATTTCACTCAATACACACTATGTTGACATCGTATACATATCAAGTAACAGGTGTGTCAAGAGTCTGATTTCTTCCTTCAAAAATATGGACTATTTTTACTACCTTTAAAGGCAAATGTATAATTATTTTTAATTATCGAAGTTTAAAAGTTACAAAAATATTCAATATTGAAACATATATAATTGAACATTTATCACAGTCATTTTCAGACAATAAACACACACACGTGACATTAAATATATTAGATGTTTTAACAATTTATAACAAAGAAAACATAAACCTAAATCTTGTATTTGAACATTTTATGTTAACTTGGTAAACAAAATCCATTCATGAGAGAAAATTAATTTGAGCTTTTTCGACCCTTACCAAAATTAGCGGCGCAACGCTTAGATATTTGTATTCGTATTTCAATTTTTGTCGACGAAAATTCATTATGAAAACGAGAAAGGATTATTTAATATAGATAAAGTACTAATGGTAATATTTATTGAAAATCATTTAAATTTAAAGTTCACATATATATATATATATATATATATATATATATATATATATATATATATATATATATATATATATATATATATAATGAACTAATTATAATTTATTTCTGTGCCCAGAACTCTGTAACTGTATCATTTTGCCCTTTTGTTTTTAATTCCCTTGACTTAGAATGAAAATGCAATAACTGCCAAATTTATAAATAACTATCGATTGAACGTACTTCAACCTTGACAAAAAAAAACCAATTAACACTGGTGAGGATTGCAATTGACATTTAACACATACCCCGTGGGCGTATATTTCAATTAAAAACAATTTATCTGTATTACTACTTCTCCCAACCTTAATTCTAAGTTTGTTTTAATTGGTAACACAAAATGTAAATGCAACGTGGTGTTATGGTAACATAATATCACGTGGTATGTTACTGGACCACAGTAAATAATGAAGATTCTTAGGCCTGATACATAAAATGGAAAATTAAACTATTTCGGTGGTCATCTTGTAACTATGATAGATGGATAATTCACTGATACTTCCTTATTTCATCTTGAGTTATAGGGTTTGTCTTGAATTATTCCGCATGGATTACCCACGTACATTTTCAATAATAAAGCCTACTTGAATGGAATATATTTGCTTCGCTATTTAATTATATTTTGGTTAAATATCAAGTAAGAATCAGGAAATGAAATGATGTATAATGCTTTCGCTCAACAGAATCATGAAAGAAATTAATACGACACACAACTTAATCTTTAAGAATTACGCGATTTGTGCAGTAGCCTTCTCAATTTCGACAGAATATATATATATATATATATATATATATATATATATATATATATATATATATATATATATATATATATATATTTATTTATTTGTGTGTGTGTGTGTGTGTGTGTGTGTGTGTGTGTGTGTGTGTGTGTGTGTGCTTAATCCACTTCCTACAAACAATTAAATAAATTATATAAAGCTATTACTGGTGTGATGGAATCAACTTAATAATTATTCGACGTAACTTTTTTTTATTAAATGTTGTGTATGTACTAGAATATACCGATAAAACATCCGTCATCACGTGACCATTAACAAGACATAAGAGTAATGCTGAAGAAAAAGTTTTATAATCTGTTACAATAGCTTGTGATTCATTGATATTACACTTGTCACGGGAAGTTACAAATACAATCAACATACTGTACAAATGATCGTATAATACTCACTCTCTGATCGACAAGACGTCATATGATTATGACGTTATAATCTTACCCTTTATGCACTTTTATATTTCCGTAAAAACTTTTGCAAGGGCAACATAAATATGTAACTTGTAAATTCATCTACTAAAACTGTATTGAAATGGATTGTCATCAGATATTGTTGCTTTCCATAAAACTAGAAATGAAACTTCCATGAACTTAGGTAATAAATAAAGTGTTAACTTCCGTATGTTTACCGTTGAAATAGTTTCGTACAAAGTCTACGATGTATAATGACTTCAGAATCAACACAGCCACGAATATTTGTTACCAATGTACGAAAAGTATAGGACTATATAGATGTTACACATATACCTAAAACGAAATTCGACATTTTACATTTACACTAGTATAATAATTTCAATTATTTTCTTTGTTGTACAAAATTCATTCTGATTTGAACAATATTTTCATCCATATTGATACAAATATCTGCATTTCAGTGGATCCTTGTTCCGTTCTTAATTACCTTTTTATTAGTGGTTTTATATTTTACGTTATGACTGATGAGATTAACGGATTCAAGAAAATGCTCTTTAACTTTGGTGTCGGATCTGGAAAGATGACTCGGATTTCAATCTCTTTTTTTACATGATCATTTTTGCCTCATCCTTTTCGTCTTTGTCAGAGCTTTTTTCTGAAATAAAAAGTTTCAAATAAGAAAAGCACAAGTTGAAAGTAATATTGTCCCCAACTTAAAGCGCCTTATATACATAAAGGTATAATGAGGAATTAACCCTTTCATCCTTGAATATCCAAATGGAATGTTCTTTTCTACTTTCTCAGGTCAGTCTATTATGGTCTGTAGGGTTGAGAGGGTTAAAGCGTGAATGAGTGTTGCACCAGCCCTTCATATGAAAAACAGTTTTCAAAAATAGATTGCAATATGTTACATGTGATAAATGCAAAATTCAACAAATCCTTGTTTATATGATGACAACAAGTTCACAGTGGCGGGGACAGAAAAATGCCGTTCACGTGGTGTGGCAGAGCAGTTTACTGACAAGTGGAAGAACACAAACACTTTATTTCTTGTACTTCTAGCTAAGGAAAGAGACACAGCCTTCGCCTAATAGTCCGCGTCGGAAGTTAAAGTCAATGATTTCACTGATAGTTGTCGACAAAATAAACAAGACCTATGAAATGCCAGTCATAAAGGACCCTCAGTTCATTTGCATGGCTCCCAGCGTTTGTGTTAGCCCAGAGCACGGGTCTAAAGCGGGACGTAAAATCAACAATATTAACAAACATTATACAATATCACGTTATTTTACAAGACTATCAAGTATAAATCTTTAGGATGTTTAGGATATCTGTATCATCTGATTGTCGTTTTTTATTTATTACATGTCCCTTTATTCATTACATTGCGTACAGAAATTTTAAATCCATTCGTCTTTTAACGTTCATACCAATGGGTAATATAAACTTATGCCAAAAACAACCTGATATCAGATATGTCGGATGAATGGAATTGGCATCATCAAATGTTTATGATGAATGGAATTCTATTTAGAAAAGAAATTTCGGTGGAATTTCCGTATCAAATTGCAGTTACATATTATATTGCAAGGGCGTACTGAACACTGTAATAAATCTGTATGGTTACACATGCATGTATTAGAGAATTATATATTAATTAAGTCTGCAAGCAATGGCGTCACTGCACAATGCTAGACTTTAATGTTTTCTGCTTCTGAAGCAACGCGGTTTCACTTGACATTGTTCAATGCTCTTCAAATGTTTGTCAAGATTAAGTAAACAATAGATAAAGATAAGTAAACAAAACAAGAGACGGAGAGGACACATGCCTAGGAAATTAATTGGCTTTTAATAACCCCTGATGATGCTGACAAATACGTGTGTATCTGTGGTTTCAGATGATTTATTGATAAAACATTCTAAAGAGATTCTAGCCCTGGGCTAGAAAGTCACCATATATTTTCAATAATCAAGCTAAACTTTTATTTTATTATTATTTACTTGTTTGTAAAACTTCTGCATTGACTTACAAGAAATCATGTAATTATTGTTTGCTTTCATATCAAACGCGTTTGGTCAGAATTATTGTTTTGTCTGTAAAAAGTATTTAAAATGCATTGGGTATGATAAAGAAATTTTGCTTATATAATTACACGTTTTTTATATATCATTCATTTCCGGTACATTTCAAAGTCTGCTTGTTCGGTGTCATCAAAAGTTATGAATGTTGAAAGGATTTCTTAATTCTTAAAGAAATATTGGAATTAGAAAGCATGTTGTTATTGTTATATCTTGTTGCATGCATGTGTTATAACATGTAATTTAGACACACGATAAAAATTTACAATATGACCATTTTGATATACGTCTGATATCGGGACTGAGGACTTAGAAGTAGTATGATATCAAAATAGTCATATAGTAATATCTGTATATTGTATAGGATGTGCTCGTCTTCATATAGGTAAACAGTACCGGATGAATCCTAAAGGAAGCTATAAAGCAAATGAGAGATATATATTCCAGTCAGAATTTCTTCTTATCTTGATATATGGAATCAAAGTACTGAAAGTACTGATACGAGTTGATGGTAATCATTAAGTTTTAATGATGTATGATACGCTCTGTATACTGGAACAAGAGGCTCATGGGCCTTGACGCTCACATGATTTGAGTGAGGTAATGTCTGAGCTTTTCATAGGCTTGGGCTGCCAAAGTAGCAGCACTTGGTAGGATAATTTGTAGCAAGTTAGAAATCAAATGCAGAAGATGTCTGGATAAAAAGTTAAATATTAATTTATTATTTAGAATTAAGCAATGGTGGTATTCTTGGAATGAATATGATCTGTGCAAACAATGACACTTCTTGTTAACGTTATGCTAATAAGAAGGCTTGGTGTCTATTGTGGATTTTCAGATTTTCAAGACAATCTGTCAGTGACATTATGGTAAAGGGCCATAACTCTACAAACAAGATTTTGCAGTCCATAGATTGTGGGCATTGCACATTGTAATGTGATCAATATTGAATTACAAAAGTTAATGATGCCATCACTAAACTTAAACAAAGTGTAAATAAGGGGTTCTACATCCATAAATTCTTCTAGTTAACAGGATCTTCATGTGACTAATATACATTTCATACTAATGATGATAGTGTGGACAATCAACATTTTTGGCAAAGTGTAATATGTCTTTAATTAAGGTGTTCCGGTTGAGTTGATTCAGTGGTTCTTAAGATTTAGTTGAAAATATCTCAGACAATCAGAGGCCAGGACGGCTATCTTGGTTTTTCAGATCAGGCTGAAAAACAACACTTGTTCAGGAATATATATGTGTACAAAGTTTTAAGGTAATCGGTTCTTTGATTCTTAAGAATAAGTTGAAATTGTCTCAGCCAATCAGACTCCAGGGTTCAGGCCATCTTGGGTTTTTGGGTCGACTAAAATAACAACACTTAGTGAAGACATAACAAGAAACTTGTTTTCCAAGTTTGAAAGCAATTTGTTCAGTGGTTCTTAATAAGAAGTTGATGGCCATCTTATTATTTCGGATTGCCCCCACCCCCCACCCCCCCAAAAAAATCAACATTTGGTCAGGACATCATAAGGAACATGTGTACCAAGTTTGAAGGTAATCACTTCAATGGTTCCTAAGAAGTTGAAAATGTCTTAGCCAATCAGACAGGAGGCCATTTTGGATTATCGGATCGTCCCAAAAAACAACAACACTTGGTCAGAACATCATAAGTAACATGTGTGCCAAGTCTGAAGTGAATTGTATCAGTGGTTCTTAAGAAGAAGTCGAAAATGTTTTGGTCAGTCAGATGCCAGGTCGGCCATCTTGGATTTCGGATCTGCCCAATAAACAACAACACTTGGTCAGGACATGATAAGTAATATATGTTCTGTAGTTCTGAAGAAGTTTGAATGTTTAACGGACGACGACGGACGAAGAACGATTGAAATGTTCATTATGTACACATGTTTGAAATATATTTCAGGTTAATTTCAATAAAGGGTACCACTGTCATGTTGTAGATTTGAAGTTACTGTCATAATATGTCATTAGCCTTTTTACCGAGAAAATGCATGCTATTTCCAGAGTTTCAAATCAGCAAAAACCTGCGTGATTCACACAATTTTATTTCAAATAAGAAGAATAATAACAATGAAAACATCACAACATGTTTTTACATCCTTCACCATTTTTATCACACGCGTGTATAGGTCGAATTTCTGCAACGAGTTTAAGTTATTTTTATTTTTGTACAATTAGATTGTACAAAAAAGTAACTTAAAATTCGGCCTAATGTGAGTACGGAGTCTTATTTATTATACAACAAACTTCATAGATCAGCGGTATGATTATAAAACCTTGTCCTTATAAACATCGTTTCTTCGATAATAAATTTCTGTGTGACAGGACAGTATTGTACCCTTACACTATACTTCCCATCAGTAGCCTTAAATATCTAGGTCAATATATAGTCATATAAAACATTTTCCTAATTCAAAGACTGCCGCAAGTTTCTCATCAGTTAAGATCACGTGAATGAATGACGCAACTTCTATGTCCAATTTCACAGCGAGATCTTGCAAATACACAGTAAGGGAAGATACGAAACTCGACCAAAACTCATTTGCATATTAATCGTGCGCAAGAATTGTAAACAGTTCGGTCAATTGCTTTTAACTCCAATTCTGTCAGAAGTGTCAGTGTTGAGAAATAATTGAAATGTAATTGTCTAAGGCAAATTTATAATATCTTAAAACTCATAAAGGACGTCGAAGTGACTTATAATAGCATATACTTCAGCAAGTTTTCTAGACCTATATTTTTCAGCGAATTGATACTTTATTTTCGTCAATTTAAAAAGCAAACATTTACGAATAAAAGTGTGATTTGAAAGTTGAGTTTGTGTTACTGCAATGCACATACATGTGTAATTTCCCGTCAATATAATGTGTTATTTTCATTCTGGAAAATGTGCTTTGAATTGATCCCAATAAATAACTTACCATAACATTACTCAGACTTCGTAAAAAGGACAAAATTCTGGATTTGGCTTTTGCGATTGCCGGGTAGTAAGGTTTTACAATGTATCCCTGTACAGCCCCATGTGCAACGGAAATGATCAGGAATTATAACAAAGGGAATGGAACTAAACAACCACAACAATCTCGTGACATAGCAAACTACCTACTTACATACCTTCCTTATCCTCATTGGATTCATCTTTCTCTTCTGACGGTTTAACTTCCTCTTCATTTTCCCCTGTTTTGTTTTCACTAATGTCTGTCGCTTGACCTTGTGTGGGGAAGGACGTATCATCTAAGAGGGAATAATCATCGTAGGATTTTGGCCTCTTTTCAAGACTTTCAAGGACTTCATTTGCGAAAAAGTCGTCTGTAAGAAATGACAATATATTATAAAATTATATTAACATTTACGGTAAAACTATCTTCAAACAAAATTGGATGGAAAATAATAACATTCCCCCTATGATTCAGATGTGAAATTACCTTATAAGCAGAAACTTTAGCGATTACCGGGGTAGTTGAGATCGCTAAAATTGAATACCGCTAACAATTGATTCCTCATCGCAGGTAAGAGTTATCTTGTTTTAATGATAAAATCACTAAAATTACTCTTCGCTTAAATTATATACCATATTTATCTAGATTTCCACTTATACAGTATTTCATATCCATATTTGGCAGTGGTTAGACTCTTTCCAATTATTTTTCTATTGTGATTAGTGAGACATTACTTATAATACTCTAAAACAGACAATTGTATTAACCCTTTCACTGCCACAGAAAATCCAGTGCCGGTTCTTTGAATCGTATATATCATGTCGCAGGACAATCGCATGACGTCAGAAATTAAGTGAACGCGCATCTTGCTGTTATACAGAACATATATGCCGCCTGGTTAGCTATATATATATATATATATATATATATATATATATATATAATATATATATATATATATATATATATATATATATATATATATATATATATATATATATATTGTTGCTACGTACACAATGTCTCTCTGAGCTGTGATAGATCATCTGGATCGTTGTCCTTGGAAACCTCTTTTAGTAAGTCACTCAAAAGTTTCTCAGCTTCTGGATCGCCTTTATGACAAAATAAATAAAAGCATGTAGTAATTGGATTCTTGAGCACAGTTAAGAGACTGAGATATAAAAACAGAATGACATAACAGAAGATCGATATATAATCCATCAAAATATGACAGCAATAGTGCTGTAGATTTAAGCATAATTTGAACACAAAGACCGTTATCTTGTCTATTTTGCCTGAATATTTTTTTCTAATTCTAAATCTTCTGGTTGAGATATAATAGTTAATCAATAATAGTTCGTTCAGATTTGAATTCTTTTCTCCAAAATTTCTCAATTATTCGATTAATAGGATTATGTTTTATGTTTGGAAATAAAACGGATCGTTTTTAGCTTTTACAGCAATATCAATCTCTTACTTTCAGACTTTTTCGAATTGCACCAATCTGCGCAATGATTAAGTCATGTTTATTCACGTAATTCACGTCTCACGTGTTATAATGTTATCATTATCCACTTTATTGTCTCCATTGTAATAGCAATAAGAAGACTACCCCGTGCAGGACAAGGGTTCACTGTTAAATAAAAGCGCCAAATAAAGGTCATTTTAAGGAATAACAATTAGAGGCCGTTATTCTCATATTACAGTTAGTCGCTTAAATAGGTAATTTATACAGAAAGTAAAAATGAAGAGGTACCAATTAATAATCGAAGCTCAAATGCATTAGAACACGACATTAGATGTACAATGGCCTCAACATGAAGAACAATTGCGAATCCCAAACGGGATAGGACCAGGTGTCCGGAGGAGTCAGCATCGTCTGCTGGCATGCCACACCTGTCGCAAACGTTCCATGAAAACCTGGAAACCTTTTTAGTACGATGAACGGGTCAAATTCGGTGAAAAGGTCAAGATCGGTGAAATGCACGATTTGCGAAATTGATTACTGTCTATGGTCATCCTCCAGAATACTATTTAATATTATTGAGAGTTGGACTTCATAATGTCTAACAACATCCCGGTATCGACCATAAACGACGATTTCAAGCGTTCAACAACGAAACCTTTAGTCGTCCAGACAAGTAAAACTTAAACCTACCTGTTACGATAGCCCTTGTTAGCCATTCATCCATAAGACCTTTAATGAGTTGCATCAGTGATGTTGCCCGGGTAACTGCTTCCTGCATCATGTCTTTGCTTTCGAGTTCTTCAATTCCTAGATGGGGTAAGACATTGGTGTAGCTCATTCCGCGGAAAGCCTCGTTTTCCGTTGGATCGTATGATTGACCTGGATATTCGAATTCACCTGAGGTAAGATCATAAGGAACTGGATACATATTTTCAGGGAGCTGGAAAAAAGGAATTGTTTTACTTGATAACAATATGTAAAACAATCCACAAACCCTCTGTCATTCTTTCTGACTTGTTCTACCTGTATGTACATTAAAACATGTCTTTTTCTGTTTACATAACAATCTGTTATCTACATCTCTATCTGTTTCCATCAATAAAACGCATGTCCTATCTGTCTTCATCAATTCTTAATTAACATTGATCCCTTCGGTATCAGTTCCCATTTAGTAGTTAGTGCCCTGTCGGTCGGTCACATTAACGGTGAGCCCATTGTTAAGTCAAATTTAGAAACAATTAATGTCGGACAAATATATTATTTTTTCAGTTAATACGATTGTGCAAACGTGAGTTACATACATAGACTCATTTCTACAACAATATTTCACGAAGACATCAACACGTCTTAAGTATACAAAAATCACAGAGGCCAAATTACAATCATCCGGATGTCCAGGATACATTCTCGTGAACATTGGACAAACACAGACCTCTGCAAATCCAGAGGTGGGATCAGATACGATGGAGGAGTAAATATTTGTTGACCGGTCACACCTCTGGTGAGTCCAAAGTCAAAGTCAAATGAAATAGGTGAGGAATAAAACTAGTCACAACCATTATGGACGACTCAACAAACGCTATCGAACATGTAGATCAAGTCTTAGTCTGATAAAAATTGAACACAAATGTTCATATATTACCTCACTTGTTAGGATTCCGTTCGCCTGTTGAACAAGTCTGTTGTATTCTTTTCGAACATTCTCCTTATAATCTACAGCTTGTTGCTCCGTCATCTGTAAAATGTATATGCGTTATTTCTTAGTATAAAGTGGAAAATATGATTTTGTTTTATTATCTGTGTAACTGCAGACAAAATACTATACATGAATCAAGACTCAAATAGCTCTAGGGGAAGTCTCACAAAGTTTGATTTGCGGCATAACCCTATGAAATGTTCTCTAACAAGTCATGCATACCATGGACCTCGTCTTTATACGCCTGTGCTTAAAAGACCAAACCTTTAACATACGCTGAGCGAAAGAACAGTCACTTTTCCTAATCCCCCACCCTAGTTGCAAATTAGGCGATCTGCATTATAAGTGGTTAGCGACTCTGGTAATTATTTAAATGCAGACGTCAAAGCTGTGTTTGGTGGCATAGACCTTTCGCATTTAAAGCAATTAACCACATGTTATGAACGGAAGCGGAAATTAAACTCAGTTATTCTGCTTTCTAGATGAACATTTTAAAATGGTAGAGTTTACAGTTTATGAAATATTATATCACGAGACATACTCATATGTTTGCTAGTATTCAAATAAACATCTATGTGTTTCTGTCTGTTTGAGCAGTGTATGTTGGGGTGTATGGGTGTTTCGATAGAATTCTTCTTTTTTTTACTCAGGTCGGGGGGGATTGATTGTGTGAGAAAATTTGTCATTCCACTTGCGAAAGGTAGGTAGTTTCTTGCCAGATACATTGTAACCAATATTTCTCACTATATAACTGACAACATTTTAGTGTTGTGAAAAATACCGGTGAAACAAAAACAGCTATTAATTAAAAATCAAGTTCAGAAAATCTCATTTAATATTTTAAGTTCAAGATAACCTGATGTTAGATTGTTCTTAAATGTTTGTTTTAATGCTTTGTAAATTGATTAATTTCAGTCAAGGAAGGCGTCGTCCGAACGAATATAACTTTACCATTGTAAAACATATACGTATCTATTTGACTTGATAAGGAATAGAATCCTGCCGCCTACTTGATTTTTATTGACAAGAACATGATATGAATACACTTCTCATTGCTAACACAAAACGTGTATTATGCAAATAGAAATCATCTCATTAAAGCGACTGATACACCAAGACCGTTCCTGAAGACAGATTCCATTACAACATTAGCCATCCGGGCATGATACCGTTAGCCATTCATCATTTAAGTGAGCTGAATAACCAAGTTAAGTGTTTCGAAAATGTAAAATCCAATATTCTTTTTAAGTATCATTCTCGATAACTCAAAAATAGAATCAATGACGCAATGACAAGCTACAAAACTGTCAAATATTGATCTGTAGTTAGATTTATTATGCCGATATGTTTGGTTCATTGGTAACATCAATTGATCTATTTTCGGTCTTGAAGAAATTGTTAAGAACGTATCATGGAAGATCTCGAAGTTTAATTACCGTCGGTCCTGTAATTGAGGCGGATGGAACTCTTACAATGACAAAAGCCGACAGATTTATCAGTGATTTTATGAACGAAAATAGACTCAATTAGATTTCCTGTTTCCTACGGACCCGGAATACTTTATACACTTCGAACATATAATGTTAGTCTGAAATAATTTGAACGTACTTTAAGAAGTTGTTTCATTGGCACTTTCATAGGAAAGGGAAAGAGTAAGTATTATCCATATTCGAAATAAATTGAATCAGTTGCTTAGTTAATTGTTAAACTGTATCACAGACAGCTACAAACTTTTGATTTTATATTCTCAAGTTGGCCGAGAAGCCCCTTCGAACACACTTAAAAGCATTTATGGAAATCGAACACTTTGACAATTAATGTCTTAAATTCTGCACCTTAAGAAACCATGATCTAGGTTCATTTTATTATTATTAACTGCTAACCAGTGGTACTTTTGACAATTATGCCGACGTCTCGTGCTTAGTTCCATCGATACCGGGTGTTACTTAAAACGCAGTAACTATTTCTTTGCCATCTGCACTTGACAAAAGAATTGACTATCACTTGACTATTGGATTTAAAGCCGAGGTCCTGGGTCAGGTGTTGCACACTCGAGACACCCAATGTCATCAGCCTATAGCACGGGTGTAGTAAACTTCCATAACAACAACCAAAACAAAGTATACATTATATATTTCTAAATCACTTGTATGGATTTAGATATTTATTTAATTTATAGTGTTAGGCCACTATGTAAATCAATCATTGACAAAATATTTATTCTCAAATATAAACCACAAGATATTACAGACATTGCAACAAACGTGACTATTTTGACAACCCAAATCGTTAAATTATATATTAAAGGCGTGCCATATTATAACTGTACGTACGTAGCGCAATTTTAAAGAGAATAGACTTACTATGTTTTTACTTAAATAAATAATTTTACAAGAATCGCCACGATATAACTGAAATATCGTTGAAAGTGGCGTTAAACAAAAACAAACAAACAAACGTATACGCATACAAGATGGTATGTTGAAGCCTGATCCACTAAAGATCATTTTATACACAAAAGCGGAACTTTAAATTAATCAGTTATTGTCACAGGGATATGACATTTCATGTATAATGAAAAAGTACCAATGAATATTCAAAACTCCAAATCTGTTGTATATGACAAATTATATATATCAACAGTCGTAACGCGAAGAAAATTTGTAAATCCCAAACAAGATGAGACAAGGTCCCCGGAAAGAGTCAGCGTCTCCTGTTAGTATATCACAAACGTCGCAATTATTCCATGGAAACCTCTCGAGTTCGGTGAAAAAGTTCCTTGGAAAGGTCATATAACCTTATTTGTATTGCCACATTTCATTATCCATGATACGTAACTACGATACTAATTGCTAATCGTTTATAAATGAATAAGCTGACAGTGAGATGTCAGTAACTGTTTAGCGATAGATCAATGGGTTATTTTGTTGTTGTTGTTTGTTTGTTTCCTTAGATGAACAGAAAATTCTGGTCAAACTACTTAAAGAAACCCTTAATGATTTGCATATAGCTTTAAAGATAAATAAATTTATTAGTTATCTGTAATCGGTGATATCTGAAACGTCAGTAATGAAATAAAATAAGGGTGAAATGGACAAGTTTCATAGTAAAGTAAATGTTAGTAATGTTCTAGATTGCACTTCAGATACAAACGGAGAAGTGTACAACTTACGTCGACAATGAAATGATATGAAAACTAGCTATACGCAGGGGAAATAGAAACACTTTTAAAATTACATGATGCGACAATTTTAACATTTTTGCAAAGGAAAAATATAAGAAGCAGATTTTTTTACAACATAAAACAAATGAAACTTACAATTGTAGAGTTCACGAGATCGGTCAATGCTTCGTCAAATTCTTTGAATTCATTGGTTTGTAGTAGGTACTCTGCGACAGCTGTGGGCGTAAACTGGAAGGCCTCGGTGTAATCGTTAAACAAATAATTAACCTAGATGCAAGATGTTTAAAAAGAAATTAGATTAGTATATGTTTCATACTTCAATACAATTCAGAATAGAGTTCATGCAGTAAATGTGTTACGTATTTAGATATTGATTATTAATATAGATTCATGTAGCCAATCAAAACAAAGGAATCTATATTAAACAAGTTCCCGTACCCGGTTTCATTACGAATTTCTTCTGGTCAGGAAATCTGCTTTTTCTGCGACTTAATACCACAAGAGACAGATTTGACAACGTGTCACCAATTTAAAATATTGCTTAAGATTCTTTTATAAGTAAGGCTAAGGGGCGTCATTTCGTCCTATGAAACAAAATAAATGATTAAGAAATGTCATTTACCATACTCCAGTTCAGAATGGACTGATCTAAGATAATACAAAGGATAATTCCACTCATATACTCAGGGATGACAGGTTAAAATAAAAACACTTTTAAAGATTGCCTACAGTTAACGTTAAAAAAAACCATTTAGGTTAATAAAATCAGACAGTTCCATAGTCCTCAAAAAGTCAGTTTTATACATTTATAGTTCTACAATATTATTATATAAAACATATGTTTTTATTTAGTAATGGAACGTTCTTGGTCAAACGTAAAGCGTCTGTAGAATCA